>JAYEVE010001070.1:0-218405 GCA_036346375.1 Guadua angustifolia | reverse complement strand
GGTCTCAAGACCAGAACGTTTGATCGGCTCCATAAGAGGGGGGCACGGTGGACGGAAAAACTCTGGCAGGCTTTGTGGTAAGCCGTACCACACCCAATCGCACAGCGGAGAAACACCTTTCTTCTGGTCTCGGCCTGAAAATTGTGTTCTTCCGTCTGAAACGTCGCCGGACTCTCCACACGTCTCGGCATTCAGCGAAGAAGGACAAGAAGACTGCTGTGGATAAGAAGTCAACCTTCTAAAGGAGGTGCGTGACCGGGCGGCCTTGCGTGCCGCTCGGTACCAGCAAAGTCTCAGGCGGTACCACGCCACCCGGGTCCATGAGAGAACACTGGCAGTAGGCGACCTGATCTTGCGCAGAATCCAGACGCATGCCGGGCACCACAAACTATCTCCCCGGTGGGAGGGCTCCTTTAAGGTGGTCTCAGTATCTCGACCCGGAGCGGTCCGGTTGGCCACTGAGGACGATCAAGAGCTGGCCAACTCCTACAACGTGGAGTTATTGCGAAAATTTTATCCATAAGAGCTGTAAGTACTCGGTAGTTCGCTCCGATCAGCTACATGGATGGGCTCTCCCCTAGCTGATCGGCGACTGCTGACAGTCAGTAAAGTTGTTTGCCTTAAAGGCTTTTGCTTTGTCCTCCCTACTTGTGCCCCGGTGGGTAATATTTCGCGTGGGTGTCATGGGTACCGACGGTTTGGCCGCTTCTTGTTGATGTACGGTAACACCCGGCGCTTGTGTCACGCAAGGATGGGCAACCAGGGGCGCTAGTGCGGCACGGTACTCAAACGCGGCTCGCACACCTCGGGTTGGCTCTGTAGAACGCACCGCCTGGTGTCATCGCGAAAGCCGTGCCAAATACCACTCCCCAGGAACTCGCTTTGCTTTGCCTTGCAGCGGGCAGTCGGGTCCAAGAAATCACAAGGGCTTAAGATCCAAGAAAAGGGACCATGACAACCCCGCGCGGGGGCTTATGCTCTGTTAATCCATTTCCTGCATGCCCCGCGTAACGTCTGCTTGTATTTTTAGTGGTTACGTGCGATCGCAGATGAAGTGCTGGAGCACTGGCCTAACTTAAGCGTTCAAGATGGCCCCGCGGCAACCTTGGGGGCTGGTTGCCCGAAGGCCTGCGATCGAGATAAGTTGTTTGCACTGAGTACTATCAACCTGCCCTTGACATTTGCGCCCTGTTGGGTCAAGTTGTGCGTGGTTGTCACAAGCGCCGGTGACCTACCGGCTCCTTGCTGATAATGCGAGACACCCAGCATTTGCGTCACGCGAGGACGGGTGACCAGGAGCGTGAGTGTGGCACGGTGCTCAAACGCGGCTCGTACACCTCGGGTTGGCTCTGTGAAGCACCGGCAGCGATTCTGCGAGCACCGGCCCCCAATACCACCCTGGGAACTCGCGCCTTACTCGCCGACGTGGTTAGTTTCCAAGAGATCACAAGGATATAAGTTCTGAATGGGCATGAGCCAATGACAACCTTGTGCAAGGACTTAGACTCTATTTGTCTACTCCTGTATGCCTTGCGTAACTTTTGTTTGCGTTTATAGTAGTTGCTTGCAATCACCCAAGAAATGCTGGAGCATTGACCTAACCTAAGTGTTCAGGTTTGCATTGTGGCAAGTCTGGGGGCTGGTCGCCCGATGGTGGAATCAAGCAAACACAAGCGCATACAATCGAACAAACACGCAGGTAAAGTAAAAAGATACCAATTTCATTACAATTGCTAAGATAGTTTTGGCATACAGACAGGCAAAACAAGAACAAAAAAAAGAAGAAGATAAGGGTAGCGGCCCGGGCCGTCAGCTGTCATTGGCAACTTGGATGTGCCCGGGGTTCTCCTCGACTCCTGCCTCTGCCTCCGCTGCGTCAAGGTCCAGGTCCTCCACCGCCATCATCTCGGCCACATGCTCCGCTGCCTCGCCCATGCGCGCCTGCGCCCGGGCCTCGTCTCCCTCGATGCCGGCCACGGCGGCCATTGGATCGAAGGAGGCATCGCGGCTGGCGCAACACGCCAGCACGAACGTCGCGGTGGCAACTGTGGCTTGCCGTCCTTCCTGGGCGGAGCGGGCGGACAAGGCGGCGGGAAGGCCGGAGAGTGCCTCGGCAACCTGGGTGATGCAGTGTGCGTACTGCATCACCGAAGGCTCCAGCGGCTCACGTAGCTCCACCCCCAGCGGTTGCAGACTCCTGGCCATGCGTTGGTACGCCGGGCGGAGCATCATGCTGAAGTTGTGTCGCATGCGGCGCAGCTCATCCTCAGCCTGCCGCTACGCCGCTTCAGCCTCCTGCGCTCAAGCAAGCAAGGCCGCTCTGTTCGCCCTCTCCTACGCTAGCAAGGCCTCGCTCCTCTCCCTTTCCTGTGCCCGCTCCTCCCAAAACGCCGTCATCTGCCGAGTCATCAGGACTTCTGCTACCGGGTGGGCTGCGCAAGGAGGGCGCCCAAGACTCGTGCATTTTGCCGAGTTCGCGAGCATCCCCACTAGCTAGGAGGTAGGGACGAGGGAGACGCTCGGGGTAGGGACGACAGAGGTCTTTGGTGCTTTGGCGACGTCTACCCCCGATCGCCTTCGGACGCTTGGGTTGCCCCTGGCGTATACCCATCACGTCTGTGTCGGGACCCGATCATAATCAAAACCCTCGTGTTTTCAGCATTAGTCCTAGGATCACTCGCTAGTGCCCACAGTTAACAAAGATGAATATCACAATCATACACAACGGATTAATAAATAAAGTAGTCATCTATTAATATAATATGTTGAACAACCTTAAGGTCAACTTACAATTGTGAAGCCTAGATGGCTTCAACTCGAGTAAAACTAGCAAAGAATGGAACGAAGAACGTCGGTGAATCCCATCAAAATACCACAGGCATTTGACAAAGTTCAACTCCTAGATATTCGCCTTCTTGCAAAACTTGTCCCTTCTTCGAAGACAATGACTTCTCCTCAACTGGTGATGTTTTGTTATAGCAAGGGTGAGTACACAACCGTACTCAACAAGTCATGCACAGAATGCAGTTCTATTACTACAAGCATGGCTTATTCCAAAGGAATGGCTGAATGGTTCTTTTGCAATAAAGCAGCATTCACAAATAATCATAGTAGATAGAAAAGCAGTAAAACAATAATACCATAATAAATTTTGTAATCATCTCAAGTAAAGCATTTCTCATCCTTAACCAATTTCCATATCACAATGTCCACATTCCCAACCTCATTTCATTTTCAAAACTCTACCCCTTGACTGTAATCCCCGAGCAATGTCCAATACCGCGGACACGGCTATTCGAATAGTTTTTACACTCTGCAGAGGTTGTACACTTTACCCACAAGATACAATCAACTCACCACGTCAGCCGTGAATCGCCATACAACAGTATGCGAATGAGCGATCATAACAAAGCCTTCCAGAAACTTCTAGCTCAACCTAGGAACCTCTCCGTGTTGCCTTCACTATCACTTCCCTCACTCTGAGCCGAAGTATAGGACCGACGGACCTTGTTGGATGGGTACCAAGCCAAAGACAGTCGCTCCCTATCTGATCACCCCTCGGGTGATTGCCACCCCGAGGTATCAAAGGTGAGATATCGAATCCTACTAAACTAGGTGCATCCCCATACAGGACATGTGGTTGTCTGAGTGACTCGGTTCAAATGCTTGCAAGGTGAAATCCTTAGGGTGACCAAGGCAAGACTACCCCAAACAATTCACCAACAATACCATCACATAATTCACCAACAGTACCATCTCATAATTTACCAACAACACCGCCAAATACCAAAGTGACATATCCAATGCCACTCTTGCCACTTGCCTCGGTCTAAAACATTTTACCACCCCAGTTGATTATTGCGCAACACAATGCCAACAACAACTCAACATCCATGTAGAACCACTGGTTCCACATATCAACATCATCGTGTGGCAACTCGTCACACCATTTCAAAACATATTTCATAATCCATTAATCAAGATTATCCTTTTATTTTCAGAAGACATGAGTTGCGTGGCATGGCTAAGCAATTATACACGTCTAACCAACCCCGTTGGCAAGTAATAACAACCAACTAATAATCAACCATCTTAGGGTGACAAATGAATTATGGCATACAAATAATCATGGCAAGGTGATGTTTAGCAATTGGATTGAATAACTAATTCCCAAATTAATTTAATTCATTTTAATCTTGAACTAGCATGCAATAATTTGAATCAAAGTAAATTTGTAAACTGGGAGCAATATGATCAAAGCATGACTTGCTCGGACCTTGCAATTTATATTATTCTTTACTCTTTATCTTGATCCTTGATCCTCGATCTTCAATCTCGCTTGCTTGCTTCTCGGCTCCTTCGAAGCGACTTACAATGACAGCGTCTAACGATAAACAAACTCAAATACAACAAAACTTCAAAAAGCAAATCAAGTAAACTCCAAATTAAGAACGAATTGCATTGGGCACAACGACTTAATGAAATTAGGAACTTGGATGGATTGGGTCGATGATTAGACAAAAGAGAACGGCTTTCAGAAAATATACCGAAGAGAAGGATTAATAACTGGGAAAGAAGGAATATTATTCCGAAGAATACTATTTTGATTGGATAGCCGATGCCATATGGACTCTCGATCTATAGACCGGGTCCACGAGTTACGTTAGTTCGCCATGAACTAAGCATATGCCCGTGATTGGATTAGATACAAAGCAAGTTATAATTAATACATTTTTTTCAGAATATGGTAGTATATATATCAGATAATGTTTTTAGTTATTCCTCATTATTTTATATTTATATGCGATATTCTATGATCTAGAAAAAGGCTTATCGACCACACTTTTAACGCTATTGCGGTTCGGTTTTCTTTCTTCGTTTGGCTGCACCAAATGGGATGATGTAACCATTTTTCAGGGTTATTAGGAATATCCTAAGAGTGTTTTAAAGTTGATTCGCGATGTTTCTCATTCGTTCATGGTGTTTTTCTAATGAATAGTGATTTCGGCTTAATATGAGCTGAACTCGAAGTTGATCAAACTGATTTTATTTTTGCATGGCAGGTTAGGATATATCATTTCAAGGTTATGGAAGTTGGTTTTGTCAAGTTTAAGGTCCGTTTGCTAAAGTTACGACCATTTGATCCTTTTACCGATTGCATGTTTGGCTAATGAGCAAATAGGGCAAACTAAGGAATGATCTAAATATTTTTGTATACTTATGACCTATGCAATCCCAGAAGTGCAACTAAACTGGTTTCATCACTTGTTGAGCTCATTTAATACATATTTTAACCTTTTGAGTCTTGCATGTTATTAAGGTATTTGCACAATCAATACTTGATACAAAATACATTTAAATCTGAATCTTTTTATAGAAATGGGTTGTCTGAGGTTGCAGGGACATGCTTTATTTATTTAATGATTTATGGAGCAAAGAAACATATAATTGCTTCATATTACCTAGAAGGTGACTTTCATTCAAACTCTAATTAAAAGTTTTTGCTGCAAGCAACATATAACTTTTTATTGCATATTTTGAATCTGTACTGAGTAACTCAAGATTAGGAATTGAGTTTGCATTAATCGGAGTTTCACAACAAAAGTTATAAGTGTTTTATTGCGCGAAACAAAAATAAGAAAAAAAAATAAAGTGCAGATGTGAGGATTCGAACACACGACCTGTTGAATACATGCACTAGTGCCCTACCACTACGACATGCAATGTCTTGTGTTAAGGTTCCTTGCATATTTACTTGAGCTTACCTCACAAACCCTAGAGCTCCAAAAGTCCAACAATGGCGCTGGCTCTGGAACTTGGCGAATCTGAGAGAGGAGCATGGGGAAGATGAGCTCTGGCCGGAAGGTTCTTGGAGTCGGCTTGGCTGCATGCAAGGCGAGAATCACTCGAGAGATGGAGTGGTGGCTGCTGTGCTTGAATCCGAGTCCGCAAAGCTCACTGCTACTGGGAAGAAGAAGGTGGCAAAGTCTTGGCTCGGCTTGGGAGGAAGACAAGGCACGGCTTGGCTGCATGCAAAACACAGGAAGACTTAGGGGAGTGAAGGGCTGCCATGTGCTCAAGAGAGGAGATGGTTGAGCTCACCACGCAGAAGGAAGAAGAAGGGAGTTGCTTGGCTTGTCTGGCTCGCTTCTACTGGGAAAGGAGAAGATGGCTTCGGCAAGGCACTGCAATGAGGCTGGCTCACCGCCAGAAGGACGAAGAGATTCAGTCGGCTTCAAGCGGGAAGGCTCTTGCATGCACGGCTTGCACAGGTTGCTGCTCTCGCAAGTTCACAGTACCGGAGAGGCAACCAGACGAGCAAGGGTGAGAACGAGAAGAGAGGCTTTGCTGGCTTTATGGCGATCTTTGGAGAGTGGTTAGCTCGGGCCTTGGCAGAGGGCACAAGATGCAAATGGGGCACCGTCGGACCAGCCAATGGCGCAGGAGAGGTGAGCTGGGCACCGCCTCTACCGCCAATAGCGCAGGAGAGGTGAGTGGGCACCGCCCCTACCGCCAATAAGCGAGGGAGAGGTGGTGGAGAGGGACAAAGGAAGGAGAGAAGGAAGAGGGGCTGGCGGTGGGCCCAGCGTGCATGGGACCACGCGGAGGCTTAGCCCAAGGATTCATCGAGCACTGAGTTCACGTTTGGCACTGGTGAAATGAGTGCAGATTTGACATGTCGGTTAGGCAGGCTTGGGAAGGGTGAAGACTTGGTTGAAAATTCTGCAAATTTTTGAGTAAGTAGTGCAAAGGTTCTACTTTCCATTTTCTTTGGTTTCATCTCATTATCTACTGCCATTTAAGAACAGTAATTCTTCAAACTAGATTGGTTTTCAATCTGTTTTTGAATTTTTAAGCTCAGTAAATGGTGTGCCAAAATTCTACAAAATTGATTTTTATTCATCTTTTGGTCTCTAATATTTTAAAAATTATTTTCTATAGCATGTTGTTTGAGTTTTCTTTGAGTTTCATTAAGGTGTTGGATTTGGCAATTAAGAGACTTCATTGACATAAAATCATAGAAGAACAAAATAATTCCGGAAATTAACTCAAGGAGAAAATCCAAAGCACAACAAAAATCAAAGCATGTCATTTTAATTACTTGATGTACATAGAGGCACATTAAATAGTTTTAGATTTAGAAAATTTTAAATTAAACTTCTTTAATCAAATAAGATTGATGAAAATTTTTTGGAAAGCTAATTTTTATATAAATTTTTGAAAACCCAAATTTTGGGGATGTTACAGTCTGTTGGCGCTGCGGATGTCTGCTTGGCTAGAGCACCTTGGGTGGCCACCCTTGGGGGTGACTGGAAGCGGAATGAACCACCGGGGCGTGGGCCACCTACAAAGCGGTGGTAGCGGATGGAGTCGGCGATGGAGGTGGCGCCAATGGGGGTCGGTCTTGCGAGTCGGTGCCATTGAAGTTAAGCGCCATTGAGGTAAGCGCCACGAGTCGGCATTGGTGTGACCATCTGACGGGCGAGGCGGCGGACGTCGTCGCCTCTGATGAAGACGCCACCACTCTGGGCGCGCTTTGAGAAGCGGCGGAGTCGGTGGCAGCGGGAGTTTGATCCTTGGTGCGGGGCCTCTTGGGGTTTGCACCCGAGGCGTCCGGAGTGCAAGCCCGCTTACTCGCCCGATCGTCGGTGGCGGGGTCCTCGATCACCAAGGGACATGGCGAAGCGGCAGCACCGCCAGGGGCGGTGGAGTCCATCGCCAGAAACGAGTGGATAATCCGAAGGCGCTCCGTGAACTCCAGATCGCAGAGCGGCTGGGCCCCAGCAGGAAAATCCAGGCTGCTCAGCGTTGGTGGGAGCAGTCTGGACAGCCATTTTGAGATGGCGGGGCTGTCCAGGTTTCCTTCGCCCGGCGGAAAGAGAAGACAAGGATGTTGGTTGATGGCGACCACGAAGAGAAATATATATTCATAAGAAGGGTAAAAGAACATATGGCCCGGGCACGTGCGGGTCATGTCATCGCCCCTCAGATATCTTTGCCATGCGAGGCGGGCCCGACGGAGGGCGATCCTCCGAGCCCACGAAGTCCCGGACTACGGCCCCCGTCGGCCGCCGTCCTGCGGCCGATTGATGTGGCCGCCATCGCCAGGAACTCTGCCGTCTCCTCGACGGGCGAACTCCAGCTCTCGCGAACTTTCGCCTACACGCAGGGCATCCCGAGGAGGTCAACCCCGCTGTCGTCGCCGATGTAGAGCCAGTCGCTCCACCACGACTTCAAGTTGGATTTCGGCTGGAAGGGAATGTAGCGGGGGGCCAACCCGTCGCGGAGACGGAAATGGCGGCTCCCCACGATCCCGCCATCAGAGGAGCTACGACAGATGTAGAAGTAGCGGAAGAGAGAAAGATTGGGCATTACCCCTATGAACATCTCGCAGAGGTATGCGAAGATGGAAAGAGTGAGAATGCAATTGGGAGTGAGGTGAAGATGATAGATTTCATAGAAATGAAGGACAGTGAGGAAGAATTCAGAAAATGGCGGCACTAGGCCCGCTAGGAGTCCCTAGGCGAAGACGATGATCTCCCCGGATTCGCACCGCGGCACGAGGGTTCCACGGCGAAGTTGGAGGGAACCCTCAAGCGCTATCTTGGAGAGCATCGCCACCCTATCCTCGCCAACAGTGGAACGGAGATGGGGTTGCGCCATTGGAGCGGAAGCAAGGTCCTTAGACAAGGAAGATGAAAGGGCGAAGAGCAAAGTTCGCGGAAATCAGAAGGAGCGTGAACTACTGGTCTGGGGTGCGTGTATATATAGGCCCCTCACACAAACGGTTTGCGAACAGGCAAAAGTACATGACGTTTCGGGTCCCGAGAAATATCGGCGGAAGTGGGGAGGACCGAGACGGTTGCGTGCTCAGAAGTGGTGGGCCCATCCAGGAACGCACCGATATTAAATGATGCCTAAAAAGAAACTAGCTCACGTTCCAGGACGGACCTGGGGGCTACTGTCAGCGTACTTTACGTCAGGGTACCCTCTCCACTGTAGATAAGTAAGACCACGTAGCGGTCTGGCGAGCGGGTGGGCGATCAGGCCCCGCTCATCGGGCGAGCGGCCCACGTGGTGGCCTGGTGAGCGTGTGGGCGATCAGGCCCCACTCGTCGGGCGAGCGGTCCACATGACGACTGGCGGCGGGTGGCGTCAGCCCCACTCGTCGGGCGGCAGTCAAGTGGCGGCGGCGGCGGGTGGGCGATCGAGCCTTGCTCATGCGCGCCGCCCCCATAGGCGGCTTTGGCGAGTGAGGGGACGATCTGCCTCGCTCACCGAAGGCCGCCCATAAGCGCCCTAGCAAGGCGGCGAGCGTCGCCACGCCGCCCGGGCTTCGCTGGCGAGTGGGTGATCGGGCCCGCGTCCTTCGCATCGGCCTCCTAGGCCGCCTAGCAAGTAGGCGGTGATCGGGCCTTGCCCGCTTGGCGGCTTAGCGTCGGTGGGTGATTGGGCTTGTTCATGGCGCGTCGGCCCCATAGGCGCTGGCGAACAAGCGGGCAATCAAGCCACTGTGCCGTGTCACCTCCTAGGCGGCTGGCGAAAGCAGTGGGCGATATAGCCACGCCACGGGCGTCGACCCATAGGCGGCCCGGCAGGTGAGCGATCGAGCCACGCCCGCCGGGCCTCGGCCTCCTTGGCGACTGGCGAGCAGGTGGGCGATCAGGCCACCACCAAGGGCGTCGTGCGTGGTGACTGGCATGTGGGCGGCGCCGAGCCCTCTTCTTTGGGCCATGTGGGCGACCAAAAAAATGAGAAGAAAGCTTCGCCTCGAAGTCTCCTTCCCCTGACACGCTGTGTCAAGGCCATTGATTGGGAGGAATTCTACGGTCGACACGACGACGGCCCATCCCTCTAACTCCTCACACCTAACTCGTTGCAGGAATGTCACATCCCAGGCGAACCGGGCGAAGCCATACAGCGACATTAAATGGGGTTTGGAGGATAAGGCTACAGAGATGGGTGTAATAAATGAGTCGTGGTTCAGTATGATAAGACCACAGTGATGGGTGTAATAAATGGGTCATAGATCAGTATGATGTCACCCCCTCACCTGCCCGAGCCAGCCCAGTCTATATAAGGGAGCTCTGGTGCATGGAGAAGGGGATCCCATTCGAATCCGAAGAGAAGAGGTCTAGAGACTTAGCGAAAAAAGAGCAAAACGAACTGAAAGAGCCATTGTAACCGCCTCCATATTTCCTGAACAAAGATCCAGCAGGACGTAGAGCTATTACCCACACTGGGGGCCTGAACCTGGATACATTGATGTGTTCTTTGGTCTATTGATCCCCGAAATCCCTCGCGCGAGAGTCATTAGGGTTTCCAACCGCGAAGACGCCCTCTACCGAACCTTAATCTCCATCCTTGGGAGACACCCCGTCCGTTGACAGGGTCCTGTCCGGTGAAATACGCCGACACATAGAATCACAGCTTCGCGCCCTCTTGCCTAAGCAGACGTCTTGTCGCTGTGAGCCTGTGAACTCGCTCGCGAGGACTCAAATTTCATTTTCTGATTAAATCTCGCTAGCGATCTAAAATATCACCGATATTTTAGAATTTTAAGTAAATCTCAGATGAAATTCAAAAATAAAAATTCAAATCCAGTTTTATTTCTAATGGGGAAAATGAAATTTTAGACGAAATTCCCGAAATATCGGCGATATTTGACGAGATTTTGGTGAATTTGCATCGAGTGAAAAATATCTCAAATGAAGTCAAAAAATTTTGAAATATTTTGTGGAGTTTTATCACACATCATTGACTTGCCCATTAAATTTTCAGATCATTATATATTCTAAGAGATTTTTGAAAATTCAAACATTGTTATTGTCCTGATAAAATGGTGACCGGTAAGTTTGAACCAAATGAAAAATAGAACAAACAACGTTATAAAATTTTGAAGTTTTTAGTGAATAATTATAATACATCATTAATATTTCCATAAAATTTTTAGATGATGATCAAGCTTCACAGATTTTTAAAAATTTGGACAGTGCTATTATCCTGATAAAAGTCTTACCGCAAATTTCAACCAAATAAAAATTGTCCAACCTATGTTACAAAATTTTAAAAATTTTGTGGATAGTCCTGATGTATAAATAATGTTTTTGTAAAATTTTAATAATATAATAATACTTCAAGAATTTTCAAAAATTCTGACAGTGCTACGTCCTAATAAAAGCCTGATGATCAATATATAGATTTCCTTTAGCAATCAAAAAAGGTTTGAATATTGGAAAATTTTACAAAAGAGTTCTAACTAAATGCTTAAGGTCTCATAAAAATTTTGAATCATGATCACACTGAAGTGAATTTATAAAATTATTACAAGAGCACTGTACCATTTATGTTCTTTCTGATTTATATTTTTGAAATATAACAAATGATGTCAATGCTTACATAGATTTGATTGAGCAAACAAGAAAAGTTAAAATTTTATAAAATGGTACCGAGGCAATTCTTAATCTCTCATAAAAATTTTGGATGATGAACACACTCGAACAAATTTATAAAATTCTGACAATGTTACTGTCCTAATTATGTAACAAATTAAGTTTGGTTATTTTAAAAAAACTTTCTGTATGATAATACACTACTAACGATAGTACCATAAATTTTTCATATCATGATCAAACTTGTACAATTTTATAAAAATTTGATAGTAGTTTTGCCAAAATTTTAAAACATCTCAAAAATTCGGTTTTTCAACAAATTTTCATAAAAGATCACTTTCTTAAGGGTTATTGGACCAAATCCTATCAAATATAGCCATAAAAGTAAAAAAACCGATAAAAAAAACTCAAGTTCCGAAATTTTCGCGATTACAGTAGCAATTTAATTTTTACCTGGCCAGGATTTTGGATCATCTCCGATTAAAATCTGAAATCTCGGTAGAGATTTCGTGGGTTTTTAACTATGCTCGCCGCCTAGTCATTTATTTGTTCGCCTCGCCACACCTACTCGAGTGGACGGCAGAGATTCTACTAATATAAATTCTGATGAGGTGACAAGCTGTCCGTTCTTCTTAGCCTCCCGCCATATCTCTAATAATGAGCGGTCATTGTAGCTAATTATTCTTTCCATATTCTGACCACCATATCTCGCTAAATATGGCTGATTATTATAGTAAAATCCCCGATTATTGCTTTGGTAATTAATAGCCGCCAATCATTCCTTTTGTACTCTATATATCTTGTACACTTTTCACATAATCAATCAAGAGAATTCATTCAAGATCTCCCATGTCGTGCTGCCGCGGCAAATGAACTCGACGAACTGATCAATAAGTGACGGACCGACGTACATGGCCGTGAGGCGTAGGAAGCCGAGCGTCGTGGTCAGTAGTAACTACGGCTAGAAGGACAGCCAAAGCGTGACACCCACTGGGTGCCGTGACCCCAACGCCGGTCAGTTGGACGTGAACAAAGCGTACGACACTTCGGCGCGGTTGCTCGGCGACACCGGGGGGACGTCGTCAGCGGTGAGAGAGTTATTGGCATACCTCTTGGAGATAAATTGGTTGATCTAGCTGAACGTCGCGAGAGAGAGGAACGACGGCGGTAAGTGGCGTGTGAGCGCCGCCTACCGGTGTTTTCTGGTTCACCTTTATAGGCTTCGGCGTCATGGCCGGTGAAGCTAGTGATGGCTAGGTACACCAGAGGCATGGAGACGAGTAGAGCGGCAAAGGCGAGAGGGTCATTTGGAAAGAGCAGCGAACCGTCAGTGCAGCGGACCACCGCCAAAGCGGGGAAGAGCACGACGCTGAGGGTGGTAGCATCCAAAAGATCCAAAGGTGTAAAGGCTGGGTAGCGGCGGTGGCCCCTTTCTCCGAGGCAACTGACCACGCGGCCATGGCGTGCGCGACGAAGTGGGCTGCAATGAAGGCGGACTCCACAACGCGCCATGACGTGCTCGGCAGGAAGAAAATTGGTAATATATATTTCTACGTACAATATATTTGGTTTTAATTCTTACCGGAGAAGAAACCATAAAAACTTTTCTAATCGGGAGAAATAGATATTTGATCTTGTAGCACAATTTTCTTTTATTGCTTGACCTTTATGTTTCGTTACCAATTTTATTTTTCGTAGCAACGCACGGGCATTGATCTAGTATTTCTTAAATTTGTGCGGTAGGGATTCCATTTGATTATCCTTGGTTGTATTGTGTGCTAGGGTTACCGATGGTGCTGTCATTCGTTGCTTCCAGGAATTGAAACAACATAGAAACGAATCCTAAAAGATGATGTATTTACTTTTATTTGATCATTCTACTATTTTTACTCAAAAATTTAAGTCATTTTGTTCTGTTATTTCAGGCTATTGAAGTCGGATGACATATTTTACCAATGCGGACCATCTTTTGCCGTGGTTTAGTCTTTAGTGTTAAAAATAAACATGTGGTCAAATTATTGTAAATAACAGTAGTTATGAGGTAGTTATGAAGTGTCTTTTACTGGCATTTTTTCTGTAACTGGTGTCTTTTGTTGACACCTTTTCTATGTGTATATAAAGGGGCTTTGCCCATTGTAAAAGGACAGATTAATTAATAGAAATCATCTCTTTGATTACTCTCTTGGCTAATAGACTCAAACACGTTATCAGCACTGTCTCGGTAAGATTAATCTCTAGGCGTATGGCTAGACATGGCAATCGTTTTAGTCGTTTTTGGGGAAGTTCTACCGGGAGATTCTACCCTGTTCTACTGTATACTTGGAGTTTCTCTGTGGTTTCTGTTCAATCGATATGACAGAGAAGAGGGAGAAGAGCGGGGGCAAGGCATCACTATGCGATGTCACGATCGACGGCGTAGCTCGGTCTTGCCGCCTTTCGGCGCCCGCGCGAGGCAAGAGCCAGGTGCCTCGTGTGGTTGCGCTGCGTCTGGCGTGAGGCGGAAGCGGCTTGCGACCAGGCGGCGGCAAACACCACTGGCGCTGCAACCCGCTCTCCGGCTCAGCCAGGCTTCTGGCGCGCGTCTGCCGCCTGGCGGATCGGCCTCGGTGCGGCGGCTCGGATCTTAGTGCGGCTCGGCTCGGCGCGGCACCGGAGCCTTCAGCGTGGAGGCGGCAACCGGCAGCGGCGCCGGCTTAGCATCGATGTGGCCCCACGCGCTGTCGCTTCGGCGCTTCTGCAATGCTCCCTCCTTGGCAGCAGCATCACAGCTTGGCGACGCGCGGCCTAGCGCTTCGATGTCCGCTCTCTCCGCTCGCTGGCGATGCAACCCCAAGGCTCGACGATGGCGCAGCCTCCTCTCCAGCATCCGCTCCGGCCGGCGCTGCTACTGGCGAGGAGGCTGCCCAACCGGCGAGGCGGCACTGACTCCGATCCACGACAGCGTGGCCGGCGCGACGACGGGCGGCGATCCGGCTAGGAGGCGGCGGCGGTTGTGGGGGCTAGGGTTGGAAACCCTAGCCTCGCACGGTTGGGATGCATGAATGGTTGAGACCCAAAATGGTGGGGCAGGGTTTTAAATGAAACCGAATTTTGCGATTTAATCCTTGAGCAATGCAAAATTTGCACATTAGTCCAGCCATTTAAGGACCAGGGCTTCTTTTTAATACACATATTTGCATTTTAGTACTCCATTTTTTTAGAATAAAGCAAATAAGTGCAATTTTATATTTATATTGTACAAGAATGCAATAATAAATATGCATATGTACATTATTATTTGGAATACTTATATTTGCTGCATTTACTTCTAGCATTTCCTTTATAAATTAGTCTTAAATTTGGTGATTATTATCTATGGGTCATGTAATAAACACATGTGATGGAGACTATAGTATTGGTTGCAACTATAATGTTGCTTATTCCTTCGAGGATAAAGTCCATATCTATAGGAGCGAGTAACTCACCCATTATTGTGAGGTCTACACTTATTGTTAAAACAACTTGTGATTACCTTCATGATGTTTACACTGCGCACTGTTAATATGGTCAATATTCTTAGTTCATCAGAAGGCGCCGCCCCTATGGGATGGAATCTAAGATATTTGCAAGAACTCGATTACTGTATTATATTGAAAATCTACACCATTTAAAATTGATATTGGTATCTTCTTATTTCTTCTACAATTATTTAATTATTTGTATGGCATATACATTTTGTTTAAATTTGTGGAAATATATGAAAATACTAAAAATAAATCTGGGAATTTTATATAGACCTTTATTTACTTGATTATGTTCATGTACAATACTTAGCAAATTTACTTTACCTAAGTAAATTAATGAACAAATTTTTAAAATATGTAGGATATGGTGAGGTATCCAAGAAAATGTTCCACTGAACTTGCATTAGATGGAAGTAATTACCTTACATGGGCAATGGATGTCAAAATATATTTGATGACCACTAATCTCATTAATACTATTATTGACCACATGGAAGGTGCGGATCCAATATCTGAGAATACACAATGCTCATCTCTGCATTTCTTGCGACATCATCTTCATCCCGATTTAAAAGTTGAGTATTTGATGGAAGAGAATCCTTTAAATTTATGGAATTCTCTCAAAGAGCATTATGATCAACAGAAAACTGTTATATTGCCGGAAGCTCAACGAGAATGGTCGGTCTTACGATTTCAAGATTTTAAATCTTTTGCAGAATATAATTCTGCAGTCCATAAGATCAAATCTAAGTTGAGGTTTTGTGGCAAACAAGTTTCTGATGAAGAAATGATAGAGAAAACTCTATGTACTTTTCATCCGTCATTGAGAATATTGCAACAGCAATACCGTCAACAAAAATATGCAAAGTACTCAGAGTTGATCTATACTTTGCTTCAGGCAGAAAAACACGATGAACTTCTTATGAAGAATCATCACACTCGTCCTACAGGGACATTAAGTGTGCCAGAAGCACATGCAAATACTCATAAGGCTAGTGGTAGCCATGGTCCCAAGAAAGACCATAAGAAAAAGGGGGGATGGAACAAGATGCAGAAAGGTAAAGGCAAGGGAAAGGGAAAATGAAAATTCAAGAAGAATAATCCTGTGGACAAGTCTCAGCCTTGTTACAAGTGTGGATGCAAGGGACATTGGGCACGTGAGTGCCGCACTCCAAAACATCTTGTTGAATTATATCTTAAGTCCGTTGGAAAGGGCACGAAGAAACAAGGGGACAAGATGGAGAGTCATTTCACTTCCAAAACAGATGAGATTCTGCCTCTTGCAGAACATATTAAGAACCTAGGCATGGTTCTTGATACTGAACAAGTGAACACGGACAACTCAAACAATACAGATGACATGCTCGTGGAGTATGAAGATCAAGATCTGTATGGAGACACAAAATAGTCTCTTTCATTATCCATACGTTATGTAATCAGTCCATATTGTTCTACATATTTATTTGTAATCAGATAATAATAGTTCAATAGGTCTATATGTATTGCTCAAATGTGAGCATTTGGTATTGTAATTACCCAGGACATAGCTTTGTATGTATGTATTTTACACATAAATAAATATTCAAATATGTGGTCTTTATATTAAAGATTTAAATTCATGACTGAATTTTATGTTTTATTCTATGTAATAGAATTTTTGAGGAACGATCGGATGGAGGAAGAAATTTGTCTTGTGGATAGTTGCACCACCAATACAATATTAAGGGAGACAAAATATTTCCATACTCTTACAAAAAAGAAAGGAAATATTATGACAATCGCTGGAAGCGATGCTTTGATTGTTGGTTTTGGTAGAGTCACAATAATTCTCCCTATGGGTACAATTATTACAATCAAGGATGCTCTTTTATATCCTGATTCAAAACGTACCCTATTAAGTTTCAAAGATATCCGTATGAATGGCCTCCATGTGGAGACTAATAGGGAGAGCAGTGATGAAATCTTGCTCTTAACAAAATACAACGGATATGAAAAACAAGTGGTTGAAAAACTTCCTTCTTTCTCATCTGGATTGTACTACACATACATAAGACCTGAGCGTCATATTGCGATGAAAACAATATTTAAAGACCTAGATTATTTTAAGATCTGGCATGATCGTCTAGGTCACCCAGGTTTGGGTATGATGCGGAAAATTGCAAATCATTCTGCTGGTCATAATATTAAGAATTCCAAATTTTCAAAATCTGGAGATTTTATTTGCACAGCTTGTGCTAAAGGAAAATTAATTATACGACCATCATATCTTAAAGTTAAAGATGAATCACTGAATTTCTTGGAAAGAATTCAAGGGGATATCTGTGGTCCTATTCAACCTTTATCAGGGCCATTTAGATACTTTATGGTATTATGTGATGCATCTACAAAATGGTCCCATGTAAGTTTATTATCTACAAGGAACCATGCATTTGCAAAATTAATGGCCCAAATTATAAAATTAAAAGCCAATTTTCCTGATAACAGGATAAAGACAATTCGTTTGGATAATGCTGCTGAATTTTCTTCACGGGCATTTAACGATTATTGTATGGCTTTGGGCATTAATGTAGAACATTCTGTACCATATGTTCACACACAGAATGGATTAGCAGAATCTTTAATCAAAAGGATCAAACTTATTGCTAGACCTCTTTTGCAAAATTGTAGGCTCCCAACAAATTGTTGGGGTCATGCGGTATTACATGCTGATGCATTAATACAACTTAGACCATCTGCATATCATACTGTTTCCCCAATACAATTAGTAAGTGGAAATGAACCAAATATTTCCCATCTACGGAAATTTGGTTGCACCGTATATGTGCCAATTTCACCACCACAGCGTACACAAATGGGTCTTCATAGAAAAATGGGGATCTATGTGGGGTATAAATCTCCGTCAATAATAAAATACCTTGAGCCATTGACAGGGGATCTGTTTACGGCTCGGTACGCTGATTGTATTTTTAATGAGGACAATTTCCCAGCATTAGGGGTAGATGCACACCACAATGAATGCTGAGAAATAAATTGGGATGCCAATGACATTCAGACATTAGATCCACGTACTAATGAATCTGAACTAGAAGTTCAGAAAATTATAAATTTGCAAAAGATTGCAAATGAACTTCCAGATGCATTTTCTGATTATAAGGGAGTTACTAAATCTCATATACCTGCTGTTAATGCACCGGAGAGAGTAGAGGTACCTCAGAGAACCATTCCTACCCAAAATGATAAGAAAAGGGGAGAACTTGGTTGCACAGACTTAGTTTCGCGGAGGCGTCATGAAAACAAAAAGACCGATAAAGGTATATTGTCTCAATCGTAAATAAAAATAAGAAAAATGGTGACCATCTTAGTAATGGTAATCCCAGAAAGAAGTGCACATAGATTCCATCTTTGGGACATCAAAACCATCAAACTCGATCGTTGAAGGAAATCACGATGAGTTAAAAGGAATAAATGAGAAATTTCACAAACTATGTCAATTCAGGAGAATTGTATAAAAGAGATACTACTATTATCGACATTTATTTTGCCACAAAGATTGCTGAATCTTTTCAACTGGATCCAGAACCTAAGTCCATGGCAGAGTGCATGAAGCGCTTAGATTGGGTCAAATGGAAGGAAGCAGTTGAGGCTGAGTTACACTCGCTTAATAAAAAGGAAGTGTTTGGTCCTGTTGTACCGACTCCTCCTAAAATATTTCCAGTTGGAAATAAATGGGTATTCATTCAGAAAAGAAATGAATATAATCAGGTGGTGAGATATAAAACGAGACTTGTAGCACAAGGGTTTACACAAAGACCCGGCATCGATTATGATTAAATATATTCTCCTGTATTGAGTGGAATTACATTCCGTTATTTAATCTCATTGGCAGTTAATATGAATTTAACTATGCAGTTGATGGATGTTGTGACCGCTTATCTATATGGGTCACTTGATTCAGACATATACATGAAGGTCCCAGAAGGGATTAAACTTCCGAATCATAGTGCAAATTGCAATATGTATAGTGTCAAATTAAGAAAGTCATTATATGGATTAAAATAGTCCGGAAGGATGTGGTACAACCGACTAAGTGAGTTTCTTTTGAAGAAAGGATACTCAAATAATGATGATTATCCTTGTGTGTTCATAAAGAAATCCAAAAATGGATTTTGCATAATCTCAGTATATGTTGATGATTTGAATATCATCGAACCACGAGGATATTAAGGAAGCAAGTAAACATCTTGTGACGAGTTTGAAATGAAGGATATAGGTAAAACTAAATTTTGCTTGGGGTTTACAACTTGAGCATACTCATGATGGAATATTAGTGCACCATCGCATATATCCAAAAGATATTGAAAAAGTTCAACATGGACAAAGCATATCCATCTAAAACCCCTATGGTTATGAGATCCCTTGATAGGAATAAAGATCCATTCAGACCAATGAGTGAGAATGAAGATATGTTAGGACCTGAAGTCCCATATCTGTAATACCGCGCCAGAGATTAATCTTTTGTGTTGCCGTAATTGATTTTACGGTCGATCTTCAATTTTCTTAATTTGCAAAACGGTTGTTTTTAACATGTTTAAATTTTTTTTATTTATTTGTGGAAAATATTTTATTGCATCTTAAATTTATTTGAGGTGTATTTCTAGAGAGAGAGAGAGAGAGAGAGTGAGAGAGGGATTACTTAAGTGTGGCTTTGGTTTCTTCTCTCTCACTTAAAGCATCATTTTTTTCCTCCTCTTTGGTTTCTTCTCCTCCTTTCTTGTGGGAGAGCAGCAGCAGCACCAACTCCATTCCTTTTCTCCCCATTCGGCTGCAGCAAGGGAGCTCCTTCCCCAAGGTTGGCCAGCAGCAGCAAGGGAGCTCCTCCCCCAAGGTTGGCCGGCGCCCTGCTCCTCCTCCTTGCTGCCGGCCAGCATCTCCTCCACCCGAGCTCTCCCTCTCCTTCATCTTCCTTCACTTGGTGAGTAGGGAAAAACCTCAATTATTTTTGTGGTGAGCTGAGATCTTGGAGCTTTGGTCTGGTTAGTAGGTTTCTAGAGTGCCTAGGGTCGAAATTTTTGGGGGGAAACTAGATCCCAAGTGGAGGGAAGAAATTTTCTGTTTCGGACTGTGTTCTGGCCGGCCCTTGGAGCTGCATTTCGAGGGCCTTAGAGGCGTTATCTGGATTTTCAATTTCTTATAAAGTTGTAGATATTTCCCTTACCTTTAATTTGAGACCAAGAATACTCAATTCCATCCATCCATTCGAAAGTTATGGCTAGTTTAGTGCAGACTGCCCTGTGTTGGATTTCAGTGATAGATGTAATGTTCATCAGCTGTTTTGGGCTAGTTGCTGGCCGAATTAGACTTTGTGTTTGCCTAGAGAAAGTTGGGTAATTTCTTGTAGATTAGTAAAATGTATTCATTTGCTTGATTTGGATTCTAGAATCAAAATATATGTTGAATTGAAGTGGCTGTCCAGAACAGGAATTATGCAGAAAAGTTCAGAGATTGGACTGAACTTCAGAGTGTAGTTTGAGGACTTAAAATTCAGATTCTGAACTAATGGCTGTGGGGAAATCATAGGTTATCCTCTTATGGTCATGTAGAGCTCAAGAACATATTTTTTCATCTAGCCAATTGAAAGATATGCTATTTTGTAGTGCTTGCTGTCTAGAAATCTGTCTTCCTGGAAATTCAGAATTTGGGGTTGAAATTCAGAGTTTCGGGCTGTTTTGGGGAAGTGAGTAGAAGTGTTATTTGTTTTTGTTGTGAACTTTAATAACCTATGCAAATGAGTATGCAAATGCTATTTGCTTTCAGGTGGAAGTAGTTTGGTGTGGCCTCTTCCTCACGCCACCCCCCTCATGATTAAGGCAAGTGTATTGCGATGTGAATTATTGGTAGCGTTATGAAATGGTTGTTGTCATGTTAAACTAGCATGGTAGGAATGATGTTTGCTTTACCATGTGACTAATTTGGAATTTGATTAGATTGGCATGAATGACATCCTAAGAATTGAAATAAGGAATGGATGTGTGTTATGGTTGTGGTTATGCAAATGCTAGTAACGATTGTAAATTGCATCTTGTCATGAATATTGCATTTACGCATTCATGATGGAAGAGGCGTCCCTTTACGATCACGGGCCTCTGTGTTCACACGTAGTGAACACGAAAGTCCTACCTCGTAGTCCCATACATGCGGTTGCAGGGAGCGAGTCAAGAAGAGTAGGCACCCTCCACGGGATGGAGGGAGTGAGGGTGCACACCGACGGTGTGCACTCGGCAATACCGGTATGTGCTAATGAAATGAGCATGCATGATGCATCATATGTATGAAGATTGTGAATGAAATGAGACATTCATGAGCATAATGCATCATATGGTTGATAAATTGTGAATGAGATGAGATATTCTTGAGCTTGCATATTGAATCATGTGGATGAATTATGTGTGTGTTATGTTCTATGATAAGTTTTGGGTGTTTAATGGAGATGTGAGGAGTTGGGATGGAGTCGTGGATCCATCCAAAGAAGGTTAATGAGGTATGTATGTGAGATACATAGCGAGGTAAATGTATTGATATACTTTGTTTCATGTATTGGTTGATTCATATGAGAGTTCTAATCTTGTTGTTGGTTCGAATGTGTTCGTTGGTTAATTATGTTGATTTGATGCACTTTGCTGAGTTTTTGAACTCACGCTTGTTTGTCATTTGTTTTTTTAGGTACCTTGAAGTTGTCGCGCCGAGATGGGTGTAGAGTCACAATCACGACTTCGGTCACCTTCAACCCACCTAAAATGAATATAGTGTCTGGACTTAGCTAGTGTTGTAATTATGTTATTTGTTGTTGCGGAATTGTTATTTACTAGTTGGTTGTGTGATAATTCCTTTATGCTTCTGCTAGTATGTGTCATCTTGGATGACTAGTATTGTGATTATCGTATAAGCTGTTGTTTTTTTGTCTGCTTGAGTGGATGACCTCTACTTCTAGAGAGGTCATGCGAAATTTCTAACAAATCCGTTAAGCTTTTAATTGCCTCGAATTGTCCTCCGCTAGTGTTATTAGAGGTCTTAGTAGCACTCATGGTGTGGTTGGCTCGGGTGTTACTGAGATGTTGCCAAAAATTGTTAGTGAGTTTGGAAGTTGGTAGCATTAGGGGCTCAATGTGGAGCCGGGTGTTATTCTGAGAGTCATTAGCTTCTTATGCCATGTGTGCTTTATTTGTTCTTAGATCAAGCTTTAAATAGTTAAAGTCTTGTTAGAAGTGGTGTGTGGTGTAGCATTCTAGGCATGCGAGTGCTGGGGTGTTACAGTTGATATCGGAGCAGGCTTTAGGTCTGTGGCATGTGAATTTAGTAAATTACTCTAGAGTAAACTAAAATGTTGACTTGGAAACGTAGAAACATGGTATAGGTATCTACCTTGTTTTTAGGCTGAGTTTGTTTAGGCTGGAGCTTGAGCTTATTTGGCTGGAGCTGGAAGAAGCTGCTGGAGCTGGATGAGGATGGCAATTTTTCGTAAATAATAGTTAAGTTGTAAGAGTACCAGGGAAGTGGGATTTTTAGAAGCTCCAGCCACGCGAGAAGCATCGTTTTCCTTACTTCTCTCGTGTAGTGCAAATTGGGCTAGAAGCTTCTTCTCTCTGTCTGGCTGGAAAAATACTGTTTGTTTTGACTTGTGGCTTATAGAGGTGTAGAAGCTAAACAAGCTCAAGCTCAAGCCTAAACAAACTGAGCCTTAATATGGCCTGAGGGCAATAACCTTAAAATCTGAAATAGAATGGTTAATTGATTTAAAACTTGACACACTCTGATGCACAGTAGGAAAGGGTATAGGTATCATTGCATTACGCTTAAACGTTGTAATTAAGCTTTGATTATGAATGCTTCATTTGATGATACCTTGCTATGTTTATGAAAGAAGTGATTGAATTTTTATGTTATTTTGTTGAAGTGGTGGTGGGTAGAGCCACAACCGGAAGTTGTGAACCCCTCGTAGATGAAAATTGTCGTCTTTTGCGGTCTAGTTTAGAGGGTGGGTAGAAAAGGTTGGTTTCTTTTGTCTTCAGTGTTGGGAGACAAAGAGGAAGGTTTAGTGATGAATCTTTTTGAAACCGCTCTCTTTATCGTTCTGGCGTTCGGTTTGGTTGGCTCCTTTGTGGAGAAAAGTAATATTGTTCTCTTGTTTATCGTTCTTTGGATTCAAAAGAGTTTACTGGAGTTTTAGTGTAAAACTTTAATCGTGTGGGTTTAAGTGTTAAGACTTTACCCGAAAGAAAAAGATTTGGTTGATAGCTTGGTTTTTCCTTTTGAGGAAAGTGTTCTTGTACCAACCTTCCCATGTGGGAGTTGTTTATCTTGAGGTTTATTTGAAAGGCTTTTGCTCGTCAGAGTTTCGGAATTCGAGAGTCGAGTTCTCTTGTGATTTATGGTTGGGTTTTTTCTGGAAAGAAATATGTTTTTGGTGTTGTTCATTCTTGAGATCTTTAGTTTCCTTAAGAGTTGGGTCGTGACCCACTAGGATGACTAAGATGTTAAGTGTTGAGGAGTTAGAGTTTTCGGGATGTGGTTTATGGATTTTGTTAAAGTGATTGTGTTGGTTGCTTAAGGACAACCTAAGTGATTGTGTTGGTAGAGAAAGATTAATCGAGATGGTACATGATCTAAAGTGAGGGTTGATTAGTGTTTTATGCAAAGTATTGCGAGTCATGGATTTAATGGAGAGATCGGATTTGTGTTCGATAGGTTAGTCTTGACCCGACCAAGGAGGTTTAGAATGTTCAGTTGATGAACTTATCATAGCAAGGAGATGGTGTAAATTATGACTATTGTTGCTTTTGGGTCGATTATCTGTGGGTCAACAAAATGACTTAATTTATGTGTAATCAAAGAATGAGGAGGTATGGAATGATTGCGGTAATATTTGGGATTGTGTCCTTGACAAATGTTTGTCTTGTGCCTTTATTTATGAAATAAGTCTTGTGGAAATGATATCGAGTTGTTAGAAGTATGTATTGGTTGAAGGAACTGGGATGTCAAAATGATGACACATGTCTTGTGTTGAATTAACGATAGGTTATTTGTGAAAAAGCGAGAACATTTGTTCTCTTCATTATTGTTGAGAGTTAGACTTGGGTTAGTATTTGATAATGATATGATAAGTGATGGTCTAAGGTTGATGTTAATATAACCATGGTGGTTATATGAAAAGGAGAAGGTAAATAAAGAAAGAGTGGGTTTGTTATGTCTAAACCTGTTGGGTTTTCCTAGGATACCTTTGGTGAATATGAAAGCTCAATGGCAAGAATATCGGAATATTAGAAATGTTGAGGTTCGAGTTGAACCTTCTTTTAAAGGTTTACGAATTTAATCGATTGTATGACCTTTTGGGGATGCATGCCTTTTTATTACGGCGTTCTGATTAGGGTGCGATAGAACTTCCTTGATTAAGTTTGCATTCTAGTCAAGTTGCGGACTTGGCTATGATGATTGAAAAATGGGGTGAAAGGGTAACGATGGAGTAATCGGTTGATGGTTTTCGTTTGGAATATCTTATTTCATTGATAGCCATGAGGTATTGTGTTGGAAAACTTTTGAGTTTCGTTGCAACTCTATTTCGACTAGAGTTGGTTGTAATTGAAAATGGGTGTGGTGTTTGTGAGTGTTTCAAAATGTGGATCTTATGATTGTTTCATAAGTGATTTTGATGATGAAATGGTTTCCGTTGGAAATAAGTTCCCTTATCTCTTGAGAGAAATGTGATGGTTTTGAATCTGGTGTTTGATTTGCGAATCGGTTTTCTCTTTCCAAAAATGTTGATTTTGGTTAGTCGTGAAAGTTTGCTTTACTGTGGCCTGAATCATGGTGGTTATTGAGAGCTTCTATCAATGCTTTGTGTGGAGTTTTCTTTTAATTTGAAGTTCTTTTTACGATCGACTTTTGTCGCGTTGTTTGGGAAATGATAAAGTGGTTTTTGCGTTGGTAAGAGAATTGAGTTTTATTCTCTTAAAGAATGTTGGTCGTTGAGTTAAAGTGGATCAATTTTCTTAATCAGTTCTCTTTTTGAATGAAGTCGTTTATTCTAAAAGAGAGATGTTACTACTTAGTATAGGCTTGAGGTTTGCTTTTGTAAAAGTAAGTTGCCTCATTAAAGTTTTGTGCGTGTTCTCTTTTAATGGAGTTTTTCCCGAGGTAAGCTTGGTGCTTTGGCTTTGATGTGTTGGATTTGGATTGAGTGGTAGAAAGGGGATCGAGATTTCCTTTGCTTTCTAGCGTGATAAGGAAGAATGAATGGATTTTGGTATTTGGCTTAGGAAAAGAAAATGAGTGATCTTTGGATGTTGTCGAATTCGTTCCAAAGTGAATTTTAGCGCTTTGGGTTCAAGTTGATGCTTGTGTTTCAATTGGGTTCAAAGGAATTGTACTTCTTTTGCTTTCTAGATGGGATTAAAAGCATGAATGCTTATGGTATAATGTTGAGTATAATAGGGATTATCCTTTTGGACTCGGTTAAATTGAGTGAAAGAAGGTGAGGGCGAGACCCTCTTAGGAAACGAACCATTTGTGGTTTGGTATTGATCTTTGGTCCTAGCCTGAGCTGGACATTGACCGTTAGTGGGTTGATGGTGGAGTATGATTAACACTTGTAATGTCGATTCAAAAGTTTGGTAGTATCGTTGGTTGTAACGATGATGGCAATTGAAGTATAAATGTTACATTGTGAACATTTGTGTTAGCTAGTTGTTCTGGGTATGAGACGTGCCTAGGAGAGTATGGAATGAAATTTTATAACGTGTTTGTGATTGGAAGGGAAAGTGCCCAAGAGGGCCGTTTCCTTAGATGGCATTGGATGATTTTAGTCCTTTTGTTGGAAAAGGTCAATCAATTGGAAAGGAATGAAATTATGGGTATTTGATTCTTTGGGGTTCAAGTTTGGAAACCGAAATGTTAAGCAGATGGTTTGAGTGTCTAGTTGAGATATAGTTTAGAGGCATGTTAGAATGAAAGGCCTCATATCTTTGTTGTTGTCATGAATAAGATGAATCAAGGTAAGGAGTTTGAGAAAAGAGTTTACAAGATGTGATTGAAGCTGAAAAGAGGATCGGAGTTGATTTAAAGGTTAGTACTGTGTCCTCTTGAGGAGGATCATCGGTTAAAAGGTATAATGGGCTTTAGTGCCAAAAGAAGTTTGTTTTCTGAGTATATCAGAGTAATTTGCGATAGTGGTATGATATGATTGAGATGGGGATTTGGCAGATAAATTAATTTGATAGAGTCTATAAGTGGTTGCCTCGAGGGCGAAAGTTGAGAAAGTTATTGTGAGATTTCTTGCTTTAGAAGGTGAGGGAATTGTGTTAGGCATTGGTCTTTACCTAGGCAATGCCTTCGAGTTTTATCCCTTGCAAGTTAAGTGCAAATTAGGAAGTCTTGAAAAGAGAAAGCTTAGTTAAGCTAAGTTGGATCATTTTTGCTGTTAATTGGATGTGGTTTATCGCTTGGAGTCGTTTGAGTCTTTGCGAGGTTGCAAGTCCCTTGTGGACGTGATTTTGTTGTAGTTGGTGTTCTTGGAATTCAGGGTCGAATTCCATTAAGGGGGAGAGAGTGTAATACCGCGCCTGAGATTAATCTTTTGTGTTGCCGTAATTGATCTTACGGTCGATCTTCAATTTTCTTAATTTGCAAAACGGTTGTTTTTAACATGTTTAAATTTTTTTTATTTATTTGTGGAAAATATTTTATTGCATCTTAAATTTATTTGAGGTGTATTTCTAGAGAGAGGGAGAGAGAGTGAGAGAGGGATTACTTAAGTGTGGCTTTGGTTTCTTCTCTCTCTCACTTAAAGCAGCATTTTTTCCTCCTCTTTGGTTTCTTCTCCTCCTTTCTTGTGGGAGAGCAGCAGCAGCACCAACTCCATTCCTTTTCTCCCCATTCGGCTGCAGCAAGGAGCTCCTTCCGCAAGGTTGGCCAGCAGCAGCAAGGAGCTCCTCCCAAGGTTGGTCGGCCCTGCTCCTCCTCCTTGCTGCCGCCAGCATCTCCTCCACCCGAGCTCCCTCTCCTTCATCTTCCTTCACTTGGTGAGTAGGAAAACCTCAATTATTTTTGTGGTGAGCTGAGATCTTGGAGCTTTGGTCTGGTTAGTAGGTTTCTAGAGTGCCTAGGGTCGAAATTTTTGGGGAAACTAGATCCCAAGTGGAGGGAAGAAATTTTCTGTTTCGGACTGTGTTCTGGCCGGCCCTTGGAGCTGCATTTCGAGGGCCTTAGAGGCGTTATCTGGATTTTCAATTGCTTAGAAAGTTATAGATATTTCCCTTACCTTTAATTTGAGACCAAGAACACTCAATTCCATCCATCCATTCGAAAGTTAAGGCTAGTTTAGTGCAGACTGCTCTGTATTGGATTTCAGTGATAGATGTAATGTTCATCAGCTGTTTTGCGCTAGTTGCTGGCCGAATTAGACTTTGTGTTTGCCTAGAGAAAGTTGGGTAATTTCTTGTAGATTAGTAAAATGTATTCATTTGCTTGATTTGGATTCTAGAATCAAAAGATATGTTGAATTGAAGTGGCTGTCCAGAACAGGAATTATGCAGAAAAGTTCAGAGATTGGACTGAACTTCAGAGTGTAGTTTGAGGACATAAAATTCAGATTCTGAACTAATGGCTATGGGGAAATCATAGGTTATCCTCTTATGGTCATGTAGAGCTCAAGAACATAATTTTTCATCTAGCCAATTGAAAGATATGCTATTTTGTAGTGCTTGCTGTCCAGAAATATGTCTTCCTGGAAATTCAGAATTTGGGGTTGAACTTCAGAGTTTCGGGCTGTTTTGGGGAAGTGAGTAGAAGTGTTATTTGTTTTTGTTGTGAACTTTAATAACCTATGCAAATGAGTATGCAAATGCTATTTGCTTTCAGTGGAGTAGTTTGGTGTGGCCTCTTCCTCACGCCACCCCCCTCAAGTTAAGGCAAGTGTATTGCGATGTGAATTATTGGTAGCGTTATGAAATGGCTGTTGTCATGTTAAACTAGCATGGTAGGAATGATGTTTGCTTTACCATGTGACTAATTTGGAATTTGATTAGATTGGCATGAATGACATCCTAAGAATTGAAATAAGGAATGGATGTGTGTTATGGTTGTGGTTATGCAAATGCTAGTAACGATTGTAAATTGCATCTTGTCATGAATATTGCATTTGCGCATTCATGATGGAAGAGGCGTCCCTTTCTGATGCGGGCCTCTGTGTTCACACGTAGTGAACACGAAAGTCCTACCTCGTAGTCCCATACATGCGGTTGTACGGGAGCGAGTCAGTAAGAGTAGGCACCCTCCACGGGATGGAGGGGAGTGAGGGTGCACACCGACGGGTGTGCACTCGGCAATACCGGTATGTGCTAATGAAATGAGCATGCATGATGCATCATATGTATGAAGATTGTGAATGAAATGAGACATTCATGAGCATAATGCATCATATGGTTGATAAATTGTGAATGAGATGAGATATTCTTGAGCTTGCATATTGAATCATGTGGATGAATTATGTGTGTGTTATGTTCTATGATAAGTTTTGGGTGTTTAATGGAAATGTGAGGAGTTGGGATGGAGTCGTGGATCCATCCAAAGAAGGTTAATGAGGTATGTATGTGAGATACGCAACGAGGTAAATGTATTGATATACTTTGTTTCATGTATTGGTTGATTCATATGAGAGTTCTAATCTTGTTGTTGGTTCGAATGTGTTCGTTGGTTAATTATGTTGATTTGATGCACTTTGCTGAGTTTTTGAACTCACGCTTGTTTGTCATTTGTTTTTTTAGGTACCTTGAAGTTGTCGCGCCGAGATGGGTGTAGAGTCACAATCACGACTTCGGTCACCTTCAACCCACCTAAAATGAATATAGTGTCTGGACTTAGCTAGTGTTGTAATTATGTTATTTGTTGTTGCGGAATTGTTATTTACTAGTTGGTTGTGTGATAATTCCTTTATGCTTCTGCTAGTATGTGTCATCTTGGATGACTAGTATTGTGATTATCGTATAACTGTTGTTTTTTTGTCTGCTGAGTGGATGACCTCTACTTCTAGAGAGGTCATGCCGAAATTTCTAGCAAATCCGTTAAGCTTTTTAATTGCCTTAGAATTGTCCTCCGCTAGTGTTATTAGAGGTCGTAGTAGCACTCATGTGTGGTTGGCTCCGGGATGTTACAGATGTTGCCAAAAATTGTTAGTGAGTTTGGAAGTTGGTAGCATTCGGGGCTCAATGTGGAGCCGGGGTGTTACAGAGAGTCATTAGCTTCTTATGTCATGTGTGCTTTATTTGTTCTTAGATCAAGCTTTAAATAGTTAAAGTCTTGTTAGAAGTAGTGTGTGGTGTAGCATTCTAGGCATGCGAGTGCTGGGGTGTTACAGTTGGTATCGGAGCAGACTTTAGGTCTGTGGGCATGTGAATTTAGTAAATTACTCTAGAGTAAACTAAAATGTTGACTTGGAAACGAGAAACATGGTATAGGTATCTACCTTGTTTTTAGGTTTGAGTTTGTTTTGGCCGAGCTTGAGCTTATTTGGTCGAGTGGAAGAAATCATGGAGTGGAAGAAGTCATTGAGCTGGATGAGGATGGCAATTTTTAAGTAAATAATAGTTAAGTTGTAAGAGTACCATGGAAGTGGGATTTTAGAAGCTCGACCACGCTTGAAGCATCGTTTTCTTACTTCTCTCGTAGTGCAAATTGGGCTAGAAGCTTCTTCTCCGTCTGGCCGGAAAAATCTTTTTGTTTTGACTTGTGGCTTATAGAGGTGTAGAAGCCAAATAAGCTCAAGCTCAAGCCTAAACAAACTGAGCCTTAATATGGCCTGAGGGCAATAACCTTAAAATCTGAAATAGAATGGTTAATTGATTTAAAACTTGACACACTCTGATACACAGTAGGAAAGGGTATAGGTATCATTGCATTACGCTTAAACGTTGTAATTAAGCTTTGATTATGAATGCTTCATTTGATGATACCTGTTGCTATGTTTATGAAAGAAGTGATTGAATTTTTATGTTATTTTGTTGAAGTGGTGGTGGGTAGAGCCACAACCGGAAGTTGTGAACCCCTCGTAGATGAAAATTGTCGTCTTTTGCGGTCTAGTTTAGAGGGTGGGTAGAAAAGGTTGGTTTCTTTTGTCTTCAGTGTTGGGAGACAAAGAGGAAGGTTTAGTGATGAATCTTTTGAAACCGCTCTCTTTATCGCTTCTGCGTTCGGTTTGGTTGGCTCCTTTGTGGAGAAAAGTAATATTGTTCTCGTGTTTATCGTTCTTTGGATTCAAAAGAGTTTACTGGAGTTTTAGTGTAAAACTTTAATCGTGTGGGTTTAAGTGTTAAGACTTTACCCGAAAGAAAAAGATTTGGTTGATAGCTTGGTTTTTCCTTTTGAGGAAGTGTTCTTGTACCAACCTTCCCATGTGGGAGTTATTTATCTTGAGGTTTATTTGAAAGGCTTTTGCTCGTCAGAGTTTCGGAATTCGAGAGTCGAGTTCTCTTGTGATTTATGGTTGGGTTTTTCTGGAAAGAAAGATGTTTTTGGTGTTGTTCATTCTTGAGATCTTTAGTTTCCTTAAGAGTTGGGTGCGTGACCCACTAGGATGACTAAGATGTTAAGTGTTGAGGAGTTAGAGTTTTCAGGATGTGGTTTATGGATTTTGTTAAAGTGATTGTGTTGGTTGCTTAAGGACAACCTAAGTGATTGTGTTGGTAGAGAAAGATTAATCGAGATGGTACATGATCTAAAGTGAGGGTTGATTAGTGTTTTATGCAAAGTATTGCGAGTCATGGATTTAATGGAGAGATCAGGATTTGTGTTCTGATAGGTTAGTCTTGACCCTGACCAAGGAGGTTTAGAATGTTCAGTTGATGAACTTATCATAGCAAGGAGATGGTGTAAATTACTGACTATTGTTGCTTTTGGGTCAGTTAATACTGCGGGTCAACAAAATGACTTAATTTATGTGTAATCAAAGAATGAGGAGGTATGGAATGATTGCAGTGATACTGGGATTGTGTCCTTGACAAATGTTTGTCTTGTGCCTTTATTTATGAAATAAGTCTTGTGGAAATGATATCGAGTTGTTAGAAGTATGTATTGGTTGAAGGAACTGGGGATGTCAAAATGATGACACATGTCTTGTGTTGAATTAACTGATAGGTTATTTGTGAAAAAAAGCGAGAACGCTGTTCTCTTCGTTGACTGTTGAGAGTTAGACTTGGGTTAGTATTTGATAATGATATGATAAGTGATGGTCTAAGGTTGATGTTAATATAACCAGTGGTGGTTATATGAAAAGGAGAAGGTAAATAAAGAAAGAGTGGGTTTGTTATGTCTAAACCTGTTGGGTTTTCCTAGGATACCTTTGGTGAATATGAAAGCTCAATGGCAAGAATATCGGAATATTAGAAATGTTGAGGTTCGAGTTGAACCTTCTTTTAAAGGTTTACGAATTTAATCGATTGTATGACCTTTTGGGGATGCATGCCTTTTTATTACGGCGTTCTGATTAGGGTGCGATAGAACTTCCTTGATTAAGTTTGCATTCTAGTCAAGTTGCGGACTTGGCTATGATGATTGAAAAATGGGGGTGAAAGGGGTAACGATGGAGTAATCGGTTGATGGTTTTCGTTTGGAATATCTTATTTCATTGATAGCCATGAGGTATTGTGTTGGAAAACTTTTGAGTTTCGTTGCAACTCTATTTCGACTAGAGTTGGTTGTAATTGAAAATGGGTGTGGTGTTTGTGAGTGTTTCAAAATGTGGATCTTATGATTGTTTCATAAGTGATTTTGATGATGAAATGGTTTCCGTTGGAAATAAGTTCCCTTATCTCTTGAGAGAGAATGTGATGGTTTTGGGTACTGGTGTTTGATTTGCGAATCGGTTTTCTCTTTCCAAAAATGTTGATTTTTGGTTAGTCGTGAGAAGTTTGCTTTACGAAAGCGAACTGAATCATGGTGGTTATTGAGAGCTTCTATCAATGCTTTGTGTGGAGTTTTTCTTTTAATTTGAAGTTCTTTCTGATGCGACTTTTGTCGCGTTGTTTGGGAAATGATAAAGTGGTTTTTGCGTTGGTAAGAGAATTGAGTTTTATTCTCTTAAAGAATGTTGGTCGTTGAGTTAAAGTGGATCAATTTTCTTAATCAGTTCTCTTTTTGAATGAAGTCGTTTATTCTAAAAGAGAGATGTTCTGCCTTGGTATAGGCTTGAGGTTTGCTTTTGTAAAAGTAAGTTGCCTCATTAAAGTTTTGTGCGGTGTTCTCTTTTAATGGAGTTTTTCCCCGAGGTAAGCTTGGTGCTTTGGCTTTGATGTGTTGGATTTGGATTGAGTGGTAGAAAGGGGATCGAGATTTCCTTTGCTTTCTAGCGTGATAAGGAAGAATGAATGGATTTTGGTATTTGGCTTAGGAAAAGAAAATGAGTGATCTTTGGATGTTGTTTAATCTGCTCCAAAGTGAATTTTAGCGCTTTGGGTTCAAGTTGATGCTTGTGTTTCAATTGGGTTCAAAGGAATTGTACTTCTTTTGCTTTCTAGATGGGATTAAAAGCATGAATGCTTATGGTATAATGTTGAGTATAATAGGGATTATCCTTTTGGACTCGGTTAAATTGAGTGAAAGAAGGTGAGGGCGAGACCCTCTTAGGAAACGAACCATTTGTGGTTTGGTATTGATCTTTGGTCCTAGCCTGAGCTGGACATTGACCGTTAGTGGGTTGATGGTGGAGTATGATTAACACTTGTAATGTCGATTCAAAAGTTTGGTAGTATCGTTGGTTGTAACGATGATGGCAATTTGAAGTATAAATGTTCTGTTGTGAACATTTGTGTTAGCTAGTTGTTCCTGGGTATGAGACGTGCCTAGGAGAGTATGGAATGAAATTTTATAACATGGTTTGTGATTGGAAGGGAAAGTGCCCAAGAGGGCCGTTTCCTTAGATGGCATTGGATGATTTTAGTCCTTTTGTTGAAAAAGGTCAATCAATTGGAAAGGAATGAAATTATGGGTATTTGATTCTTTGGAGTTCAAGTTTGGAAACCGAAATGTTAAACAGATGATTTGAGTGTCTAGTTGAGATATGGTTTAGAGGCATGTTAGAATGAAAGGCCTCATATCTTTATTGTTGTCATGAATAAGATGAATCAAGGTAAGGAGTTTGAGAAAAGAGTTTACAAGATGTGATTGAAGCTGAAAAGAGGATCGGAGTTGATTTAAAGGTTAGTACCGTGTCCTCTTGAGGAGGATCATCGGTTAAAAGGTATAATGGGCTTTAGTGCCAAAAGAAGTTTGTTTTCTGAGTATATCAGAGTAATTTGCGATAGTGGTATGATATGATTGAGATGGGGATTTGGCAGATAAATTAATTTGATAGAGTCTATAAGTGGTTGCCTCGAGGGCGAAAGTTGAGAAAGTTATTGTGAGATTTCTTGCTTTAGAAGGTGAGGGAATTGTGTTAGGCATTGGTCTTTACCTAGGCAATGCCTTCGAGTTTTATCCCTTGCAAGTTAAGTGCAAATTAGGAAGTCTTGAAAAGAAAGCTTAGTTAAGCTAAGTTGGATCATTTTTGCATTAATTGGATGTGGTTTATCGCTTGGAGTCGTTTGAGTCTTTGCGAGGTTGCAAGTCCCTTGTGGACGTGATTTTGTTGTAGTTGGTGTTCTTGGAATTCAGGGTCGAATTCCATTAAGGGGGAGAGAGTGTAATACCGCGCCTGAGATTAATCTTTTGTGTTGCCGTAATTGATCTTACGGTCGATCTTCAATTTTCTTAATTTGCAAAATGGTTGTTTTTAACATGTTTAAATTTTTTTTTATTTGTGGAAAATATTTTATTGCATCTTAAATTTATTTGAGGTGTATTTCTAGAGAGAGAGACAGAGAGTGAGAGAGGGATTACTTAAGTGTGGCTTTGGTTTCTTCTCTCTCTCACTTAAAGCAGCATTTTTTTCCTCCTCTTTGGTTTCTTCTCCTCCTTTCTTGTGAGAGAGCAGCAGCAGCACCAACTCCATTCCTTTTCTCCCCATTCGGCTGCAGCAAGGAGCTCCTTCCCCAAGGTTGGCCAGCAACAGCAAGGAGCTCCTCCCCAAGGTTGGCCGGCGCCTGCTCCTCCTCCTTGCTGCCGCCAGCATCTCCTCCACCCGAGCTCTCCTCTCCTTCATCTTCCTTCACTTGGTGAGTAGGGAAAAACCTCAATTATTTTTGTGGTGAGCTGAGATCTTGGAGCTTTGGTCTGGTTAGTAGGTTTCTAGAGTGCCTAGGGTCGAAATTTTTGGGGGGAAACTAGATCCCAAGTGGAGGGAAGAAATTTTCTGTTTCGGACTGTGTTCTGGCCGGCCCTTGGAGCTGCATTTCGAGGGCCTTAGAGGCGTTATCTGGATTTTCAATTGCTTAGAAAGTTATAGATATTTCCCTTACCTTTAATTTGAGACCAAGAACACTCAATTCCATCCATCCATTCGAAAGTTATGGCTAGTTTAGTGCAGACTGCTCTGTGTTGGATTTCAGTGATAGATGTAATGTTCATCAGCTGTTTTGGGCTAGTTGCTGGCCGAATTAGACTTTGTGTTTGCCTAGAGAAAGTTGGGTAATTTCTTGTAGATTAGTTAAATGTATTCATTTGCTTGATTTGGATTCTAGAATCAAAAGATATGTTGAATTGAAGTGGCTGTCCAGAACAGGAATTATGCAGAAAAGTTCAGAGATTGGACTGAACTTCAGAGTGTAGTTTGAGGACTTAAAATTCAGATTCTGAACTAATGGCTGTAGGGAAATCATAGGTTATCCTCTTATGGTCATGTAGAGCTCAAGAACATAATTTTTCATCTAGCCAATTGAAACATATGCTATTTTGTAGTGCTTGCTGTCCAGAAATCTGTCTTCCTGGAAATTCATAATTTGGGGTTGAAATTCAGAGTTTCGGGCTGTTTTGGGGAAGTGAGTAGAAGTGTTATTTGTTTTTGTTGTGAACTTTAATAACCTATGCAAATGAGTATGCAAATGCTATTTGCTTTCAGGTGGAGTAGTTTCGGGTGTGGCCTCTTCCTCACGCCACCCCCCCTCGCGGTTAAGGCAAGTGTATTGCGATGTGAATTATTGGTAGCGTTATGAAATGGCTGTTGTCATGTTAAACTAGCATGGTAGGAATGATGTTTGCTTTACCATGTGACTAATTTGGAATTTGATTAGATTGGCATGAATGACATCCTAAGAATTGAAATAAGGAATGGATGTATGTTATGGTTGTGGTTAAGCAAATGCTAGTAACGATTGTAAATTGCATCTTGTCATGAATATTGCATTTGCGTATTCATGATGGAAGAGGCGTCCCATTCTCGATCAGGGCCTCTGTGTTCACGTAGTGAACACGAAAGTCCTACCTCGTAGTCCCATACATGCGGTTGTACGGGGCGAGTCAAGAAGAGTAGGCACCCTCCACGGGATGGAGGGAGTGAGGTGCACACCGACGGTGTGCACTCGCAATACCGGTATGTGCTAATGAAATGAGCATGCATGATGCATCATATGTATGAAGATTGTGAATGAAATGAGACATTCATGAGCATAATGCATCATATGGTTGATAAATTGTGAATGAGATGAGATATTCTTGAGCTTGCATATTGAATCATGTGGATGAATTATGTGTGTGTTATGTTCTATGATAAGTTTTGGGTGTTTAATGGAAATGTGAGGAGTTGGGATGGAGTCGTGGATCCATCCAAAGAAGGTTAATGAGGTATGTATGTGAGATACGCAACGAGGTAAATGTATTGATATACTTTGTTTCATGTATTGGTTGATTCATATGAGAGTTCTAATCTTGTTGTTGGTTCGATTGTGTTCGTTGGTTAATTATGTTGATTTGATGCACTTTGCTGAGTTTTTGAACTCACGCTTGTTTGTCATTTGTTTTTTTAGGTACCTTGAAGTTGTCGTGCCGGGATGGGTGTAGAGTCACAATCACGACTTCGGTCACCTTCAACCCACCTAAAATGAATATAGTGTCTGGACTTAGCTAGTGTTGTAATTATGTTATTTGTTGTTGCGGAATTGTTATTTACTAGTTGGTTGTGTGATAATTCCTTTATGCTTCGCTAGTATGTGTCATCTTGGATGACTAGTCCTTAGATTGGTAATGAATAAGAATTTTTTGCATTAGTTGAAGATTTTTGAAATGCTTTCGATTAGAAAATCTGTCCCTTCGGATTCAGGGCCTTTTCAGAGTTCACGGTGGGAAGTAACAGGGTATGTCCTAGGGCATTAATGACCATCAAGGATAGTATGCAAGGTTGGAGGAAGAAAGGGTGTTGAAAATATGAATGGACATGATAAATTGGATGATATAGTTATGAAGTTTGTAAATGGTGTAATTGGATGGATTGATCATATGGGTTATAATATGTGATGAATAATTTTGAATTTTGATATTATTGGTTGATGAATATGGGTTAATGTTTATAAAGTTTGGTTAATGGTTGTATGTGGATTGGGTAAATGAGTTTAGGTTTATTGTTGAGGGTTATTAATATTCATTTGTCATTTATGAATAAGTTCTTTTATATGTTTGTTTGTTGTCAAAGTTTTTACTGCTTGTTTGGTCCTTGTTTTATTGGATTGATTGTTTTTAGGTACCTTGTGGTGAGTAGGGTTTAAGCACCAAATTGGACTTAATTTAATAGTATGTGTCATTCTATTTATTAGGTTTGTGATTCAATTGTTTTGGATAATGTGCAATTTGGTTGAATTTAATTGCTAGTGTGTGTTCTTAGACTTACTTAGAATGTATGTGTTTGTTTGTTATTTTGATGTTTGAAGTCTCCAAATTTGGTTACATAATTGGTTGGTCCTCGGGTTATAGTATGTAGCTAGAAATATGGTTGTATTGGGAAAACATTTTCATGTTTGGAATTTGTTTGTCTTGGACGGTTTTACGAAGAGTCTTGGTTTAATGGGTTGGTTTTTGTAGCAATTTTAGTTGAAAGTCTTTTGGGATGTTTGTTGATCAGGCGAGCCTTTTTAATCTGAGTAAATTGTAGAATTGGTTAATAAATGTAAAACTTGTACCTTAAGATTAAGTAATTAGTTGTTAGCGGTTAGCTTATTTGTGAATTTTGTATGGGTTATTTAATATATTTAATGTGAAAAGGTTTAATTGTTTAAACTTACCAGTGATGGGATGTTTGAACTTAAGCGTTCTTTTCTTTTGAGAATTCTAAAGCTTTCTTCGTTGAAAAATCTTTTTTGACTTTGCTATGGTGTAGAAGCAAAAGTGCTCAAGCCCAGATTATAGGCTAGGCATAACCTTAAATTGAAATTGGTTTAATTGTTTAAAATTGAAAGGGTTTACAGTTGGGAGAAGGGTAAGGTAATGTTGAAACGTTTTATTAAGCTTTGTTTGATGTTATTTATGTCTTGCATGTTTATAAAGGTTAAGTTTGTTGAATTTTAGTGTTGTTAAGGGTGTTGGTAAGATTCGTTGGAAAGTTTGATTGTTGGAAGGTTTATTTTCTGTGGTGTTTTAGAAAATTGAAGGTTTTTAATTTTTTGAAAGGAGTTTTATGGTTGGTTTTTAAATTTTTGGTTTTTGAAATTTTTTTGGTTGGTCTTTTGTGGAAGAAATTTTTGGATTGTTAGGTTTGGTAAATTTTGGGTTTAAGGTTAATTATTTGTAAGGAAAAGGTTAGATTGTAAAATAGGAAGTGTTTTTAACTTTCTTGGATTTTATGAAATTTGAAGGTTTTTCGAGGGTTTAAATTTAGTATTTTTGGGTTTATGGTGTTTTGGAATTAAATGTTGGGTTTTTCAACAAAGTTTTGGAGTTGCCTGAATATGGCCTAGATGTTAATCTGGATTATAAGAATTTGGGAAGGTTAGATTTTAAATGTATTGTTGAAGGAAGGATGGGTTGTAAGGATAACCAAGTTTGTTGTTAAGAAGTTAATGAAGTTGAATGTTAATGGTTGATTGTTTATGATAGTTGGGTTATGATAAGAATATGATGTTAAGGTTAGTTTGTGAAAGGGGTTAATAAAGGAAGAGTGTAAATTAGAAAAGTGGTGTTAATTCTATTTTTTGATTTTGGTGTATCATGGGAACAAATGGAAGTTTGGAATGAATGTGGGTTTAGTTGACACTTGCAGTTGTATGAATCAACTCAAAGATCGATCACGTATCAGAATAACATGCAACATTAAGTAAAACACGAGTCAACTCAAACCTACGGAGTAATAATGTACGAGTGTTTGCCGACGATGTGAGTTCACCGTCCAAATGCTGCTAATACATTTTTATTTGAGCAATTGTAAACGCCAGAGCTCACATGCAAATAGGTAGATGAGTTTGAGGTTTGACCGTCAGGAGTCGGAATTTATTATCCGATAGTTCATAGCGTAGACTTGCGTTGCATTAATTAAGGTTACAAACTTATGTAAATTAGTTGGGTTTAGGTCGGACTTTGTTCACTGCAATAAATACTACTTTATTTTACTCAATAGAGTTACCGGCCAGGAAGCCCTCACATATACTCCCTCCATGAAAGCACCTTAAAAAAATACATAATTACGTTTAGATCCTTTCACCGATTGAGGTAATTTTATTACTGATTTAATTGAGCTATCAAATAATGTTAGAAAATTTTGAAACTTTTTGATAACGGTCCTCAATGCATTCCTAAGCTGCCATAAAAAAAATCAGATCATGATCAAACTTGTACAATTTTTAAAATTTCCAACAATGCTACAAATACATTCAAAGCAAATCCACTGATTTAATTGAGATAATAAATCATATTGAAATTTTTGAAACTTTTTATAATGGTCCTAAGAGCATGCATAAACTGCCATAAAAAAATTGAACCATGATTAAACTTGTGTGATTTTTAGAAATTATGAATGCATTTAAATTTCGTTGTTTTTGGTTTTCCAAAGCCATCAAACAAATTTGATTTTTATAACTTTTTGAGAAGGGTCCTGAGAGCATGACTAAGAGCCTGTTTGGTAGAGTTCTAAATCCCAGTTTCACCTGAGATCTGAAATTTGTAGGCCAAAATAAAGTGAATTAAGTTTATATTTTTGGTCCAAAATGTAAACAAAATGATCTATTTAAACACTCTTAATGTACTTACAGCTCCAGCTCTACGGATTTGGTGAAGTTATGAATACCTAGCTCCGCCAGATCCATGAGCCCTACGAAACACACCCTAAACTTCCATAAAAATTTCATATCATGATCAAACTTGTGCAATTTTTGAAAAATCTGACAATGGTGCTAATGCATTTAAAACAACTTCATTGATTTAGTTGACCAGTTAAAACATGTTGCAAATTTTTGAAACTTTTTGAGGAGAGCCTGAGAGCATGCCTAAGCTAACATAAAAAATTTCAAAGCATGATCAAACTTATATACGATTTTTAAAAATTCTGACAATGCTATGATGCATTTAAATTTTGTTGATTACCCGAAAACTCACCTTCGTATGTAGTAAATAGATGCCAAATCAGCCAGAATGTTAGCTTCAAAATGTTGTTGGTAGGCTCTGGGGCTGCCTTAACTTCATCTAAGTTGTGTCAATGATTCCATTCTTAAGAGTGTTGTCAAGAGATATCGTAGGTACCAAACTTTACCAAGCTTAACAAAGTAGCCTTGAGCCCTTTTTAATAGTACGGCTAAAATAAAAATCAAATCTATTACTAAAATGATCCAAACATAACTCCTCAAATCATTTGTAATCTTAAGGTCCTTGATCTTCATGCTTTATCAGCAATTTTACCTTTCAGAGATCTATGAATACCAAGAACTCGCAATATGCCAATATCAAGCACTAACTCACCTCAAAACTTTGAAATATGGTTAGTCACAAATAAGCCTCATTAATCACCGAAATACATAACCACTGAAGCATCAACTACGCGACTCATTGACTAGCCTACCGGGATTTGCGACATAATGGAATGCATGTGAATAAAGACTCACTGGAAAACAGAGGGGAGAAGATCAACAGATAGGAGAAGATCATTGACTAGCCTACCGGGATTCTCACTGGATGCATGTATGCTGAGCGAAAGTCAGTTGAACCTCCAGTTTCACGGCATCGGCCTACAAGGGAGCACCAATCCCTACCATAATGTAAAATGTGTCCTTCAATTCAGCAGATTCATAAAACACGAGGATGCAATCAAGTAGGGAATTTTGTAGAAAGTCTTCAGTTGCCCTGAGCTATCTCTGGTTTGGCTTCTGTCTCCTTGGTCTTTCCAGCCTCGTCAGGCTTCTCCGCATCTTGAGGTTTTGAGACTTCTTCTAATTAGGGAACAATAGGAGAAAAAGATGACATGAGAACGTTTAGCAAGGAAAATTATGCTTAAAAAAATACTATGGCAGATGTCACTTTTATCTGCTCAAAATGCGACAACGAAATAAATTATATAGTTCCTCTATACAATCTGCTTACAAAATGAAACTGTGAAGGAAGAAACAAGTCAAGACTCAATACCACCAACAGTTACAGGCTTACAGCTAGATTACATAATTTTAGGCAAAAAATACAGACCTAAACTCCAAAATATGAATCATCTAGTTAAGATCATTTCACTTTCTGTTGCGATTACAATATAGACTATGCAGTTCCTTCGTGGGCAAAACATTGAATTTTCTTGTGCAATGCATCCATATTTGCTGAGTATGACAGATGCAATCTTCTGATCAATACTAAAACTCACTATTAGTTGGAAAATTGCAACCTTTTAAGGACTGGCCTTCGAATTAATGCCAAGCAATTTCACAAGAATATAATACTAACAGAGCGTTGATCACTCCCCTGATCAGGCAGTTACAACTATATCATAACCACCATATCAAACTGCAGTGTTCTTAGCAATGCTTGCATAATTTGATTTTGATCGTTTGACAACAAAACATATTTGGTTATCCTCTAGCTAACAGAAATAACAAGTAAGAAAATGAGAAGCAATACAGAGAAATTACAGGAATACCAACCTTCATCATCACTCTCATCCTCGAACTCATCCATCCCCATGCCGCCCATACCACCCAAACCACCCATGCCACCCAAACCACCCATACCAGCCATATCTCCCATACCACCCATGCCACCGAAATTCTACAGAAAGGACATGAAGAAATACATCAGACCAGTACACCACAATGAAAAGGAATCCATCAAAGGAAAAATGGTGAAAGAACTATTTACCGAGAGGTCCATCCCATCCAAGTTGACATCAGCACCTAACAAAATAGTGGATGTATATCAAAACTTTTACATGCCCAAGTAATACTCAGCAGTAAAAAGGTCAAATAATACATTTCCTAGCTTGCATTTACAGAACTTCAAGTTGCAAAAGTTTATAAATTAACAAGGCCTTCTGGTTTTCTGAGAGCAAGGACAACTTTCTTTTCCAGAGAAGCGAGGAGGAATAGCCAGGTGGAGAAGCAGCAACGAAGAAAACAAATTTGTTGTATAAAGTAAAGTTAGATATAGTATTTTTTTAGGTCTACAAATTGGATATAATTGAAGGGCAATGGTACTATGATAACATAACAAGTAGTAAGTTGCGTACTGTCAGAGTAGGAACTAACTACCATTTCATCATCAAAGTGTACATTTACTAAAATGAAGTTCTTATTGTATTTCATGTTTACAAAATCCCTGTGCTGCCACTAAGTCAACTCCTGTTTCTAGATGTTTCAAAATAGATCCCTTGCAAACTAACATTAACATCTAGTCAAGTCCATGTACTGCTTCTGTAAATCATCGTTTTATTTTGTAGATTACGATTTGCATCAGTTGCATCGAAAAGGGAGAAAAGAATTACATAGCATACCATCATCATCTTCATCCACCCATTTGTCCCAATCAACTTTCACAAAGTGTGGTGCCCTTTGATCATCTCGAACAAGCTTCTTCCACCATTTGGCCTCAGATTTTTCTATAATACAGAATATGGACCTGTCCCCCACACTTATTTTGCTTGCCTGTAAAATCAAAAGCGAAGAAGCACTTGATAAGAAAAACACATCTTTTCAACAAGAGTAAACTTTTAGGCCTATAGCTATTGATATTATATGAACACACGTTACCTCAACGTTTACTTTGTCATTCAAATCAAGTTTCGATTCATATAAGTTCCCACCAGTTCCAGCAGTGGCAGAGAATGTGAATACACCATCTGGTTCCAGATTGACCTTAGCATCCTTTGCATCAGACAATTGTACGGTGATGTAAACCTTGTCAATCCTCTGAGCCCACTTCACTTCAGGGTGCCGACTACAGAAAACATTGCCACTTGTCAAGACACATACATAGCGCAAGAAATATAAATCTCCAGAACCTTACTAACAATGTCGGTATTTCAAGTAAAATCCAACATAAATACACAAGTGAGGCAGCCAAAATGCACAAGTTTACTGTGCAAAGGGATAACCATCACATGAGAGCAAATAAAGAGCAGTGATTACTCGAAAAAGGCACATATGACAAGGCAGCATTAAGCAATTTTACCGTAAACAAATAGAAAAGAAAGAGAAAAGAACACTGAGACGCAGCTTAGCTGTTAGCATCAGTATGTATGTTCCTATCCAAATTGATTTCACCACCAACTGTTGTACCTTAAATTGGAGAAAATGGAAGAATATGATGGAGAGAAAAAGGCAGGCCACGAATACAGAAAGAAAGAGAATTTACAATTTCCTGTGGCAAACGACTAATCCTATGCACTCAGCTGCCTACACGTGTAGTTTCATTAAACCATGTAACAAAAAATAACTTTTAAGGATCATTAAATAGTTCACCGCTGATATTCAATACTTAACACTGGCATTCTCTCATCAATATAAGAAAGTAACATGCCAAGGAATAAAAATATTCTACTTCAAACTTTTTGCATGCCCAAATACTTTCTTACCGCACCAGCACCTTGACGAAAATACTAACAACCAATCAATCTATAGTTTTGAGCTTTGTTTGATTACCAATTGTACTTTGATTGAAAAGTTTAAACCACACCTAGGGCTGTAAATGAGCCAAGCTCGAGCGAGCTTGGGCTTCCAGGCTCGGGCTCGAGCCAAGCTCGAGTTAGGGTCCGGGCCTAGACCTACGCTCGAGCTTGGCTCAGTTCAAGCTCGTGTAGGCTCGAGATCGGCTCAAGTGAGCTCAATAACAATAAACAATTCAATATGGACTATTTTTCAACAATAAAAAATGCTTGAGCTCGAGCTCGGTTCGAGTAAGCTCGATTAAAGTTAATATATAGTAATATTTAATAAATAATTTGTAAATTTACCAAGTTCACGAGCTATTTGATCTCGGCTCGGTGAAGCTCCCGAGCTCAGGATCAAGCTCGAGTGCGGCTCGTTTAGAGCTCGAACCGAGCCTACACCAAACTGAGCTCGAGCGCGGCTCGTTTAGAGCTCAAACCGAGCCTAGACCAAACTGAGCTTGAGCTTTTTTTTTACAGCACTAACCATATCCAAACTGTACAAACTAAGAAAACTGTACTTGACACCTGCCTCCGTAATATCAGGCATTAATCATGACAAAAAAATTGCAAATCATAACAACATTTGCCAACTACAAGACAAACTGTTCAACCGTCAGTACCAATAGCATGTTAAACAATACAGGACAAGACAAAAAATCTATTAAATGATAATTATTTGATGGGAAATGAGTAACAAACTAAATTTAGTATCGCTAAGTATATCTCGCAGGTTAGAAAACTACTGTTAGGCACAGAAATTTCCACAGAAGAGACGCCACTAGCCTAAAACACATCAAAAGCTGCACCACGGCATGAATCGCCCTAATTAGCTTTCCTTACAAACTAAAAAGGACAACAGAAACTATAACTAGATGACTACCTCTAATTCACTCAGAAAATACACATCCTCAAACCCTTAATACACCCAAACGCCAACAATCTAGATATCTTAAACTGCGGAAAGAACCATACTGCAAGTCTCAGACACCGCAACCTCTAACATCCTTGCAAACTTCACTTGTACCTCTATAAAATCACACAAGTAGATCTTTTTGTTAGGGAACACACCAGTACATCCTAGTCACGCGTAAGCAGCACAGCAATACCAATACCATGTTCAGTCAAAACAACAGCTCTCTTAACAAACCGAAATCGCTGCATCGCACAATCGCGCGCGAAGTGGCCATGCCCTGCAGTACCAACAAAATCACCTGGACTTCTTAACCTAGAAAATCCATTAAGACCACCGAAACAATCAAAACAGCCGCATCGCCTAACCCACCCAAGAGGCGCTCAAATCAGCAAATCTCGAGCCCTAGAAACACATCACCCAAAAACACAAACGATTCCCAGTCCAACCGCATCACGGCGCCAAAACCTGAACGCTCACGCTGACGCCCTCAACCCAGGGCAGGGGAACGGCGACCCCTCGCGACATCGCGAGACCAAGCCGCCTCCAGATCCATTCGCGCGGTTGGACGGTACGGACACGCGTTTTTCTACGTAATCCAAAGCCGAATTGGAACGGGAGAGGAGGTGGGAACGCGAGATCGGAAGATATTCCGCTCACCTCATCTTGCAGTTGCGGGAGGAGCAGGATGAGGCGGCGGCGGCGGCGGCGGCGGGTGGGGAGCGAGGGTTTTGTGAGGTTTTTGCAATGGGAAGGGGGAGACCGGGAGAGTATGAAAGGGCGAGGCGAAAGAAGCAGGTGAGAAGAGATGAGGGAGTATTAGGTCGTAATGGCCTGTGCTTGGACGGGCTATGGCCTATTAGCCTTGGGGGCTTATTCTCTTGGGTGGGCCTTTCTGCTTAGTTGCCTGGGCATTGTGGCCCGTGGTTCCAAAATTGCTTTTTCTATTCAACGGGAGAATTATACCGCTTTCCGTAAAATCCATCCGTCCTAGACAGCCTTTTAGATCAGAATTCGAATGACTCCCGCTTACATGCTGCTCCCTCCGTTTCCGAACAAGCTTTCAAATTTTGTCTATATGTCATTCTATGATTTTAAGGTGTCTTTTACTATTTTTTTCCTCTATATCTCTCCGCTTTTTGCTATTTTAAATATCATTTGCTATTATAAACTAGAATAAAATATATTATCTAAAAATATATAGAATGGCCTTTGCAGACGTCTTGTCGCAGAGAACTCGGCCGCCGCCTGGTCGCTGTTGCCTGCCTCGCCAGCACCTACTCGAGTGGACGGCAGCAGCATATTCTTAAATTTGTGCGGTAGGGATTCCATTTGATTATCCTTGGTTGTATTGTGTGCTAGGGCCTAGGGTTACCGATGATGCTGTCATTCGTTGCTTCCAGGAATTGAAACAGCGTAGTAACCAATCCTAAAAGATAATGTATTTACTTTTATTTGATCATTCTACTATTTTTTTACTACTTCTAATTACGGTTGGTGGCGGTAGTCCGTTCTCCCCCTCTCCCCTTCGCGCATACCTATGAAATCATCATTATCCTGATCTTCTATACATTGGCGAATGGAGAAAGTTTTAATTCGGTTGGATATACATGCATGCGTGATCTACAGCGTATTAGACTCTTATCTCAATCAGCCGATTCTATTTCCAAATATTGCACGGCAGATTTTTTTCCATATACTGCACGCATACAGCTTCTGAATTACCATGTATGCTTTTGAGTTGCTATATGCATATTTTCCATTAAATATTTACTTGTATATGTAGATAAGATCATCTTTTCTTTTTATATAATCACGTATGGTCTTGATTCCGACCAGCCAATAGCATGCGCACGGCTATATATGACGCGATTAGATAAGTTTGTTATCTCTATCTCTACTAATTCTAATTAAGAGTTGGTAGTGGTACGTCCGTTCTCCACCCTCACGTGGCTGAGTAGGAAGCGGACAGTGGCCACCCCGGTAGATTGGATTATATCATCCCGTCGTGGGAGGTAAATGAATATACATGACTCATTTATTACTTCCGTTTCTCCCATTGATCTAGCATTCGAATCGGCGGCGATTGCTCCCGGCGTTTTTCGGATTGGATTGATTGATTCACTTTTGAAGGAAACAGGGCTTCGATTCATGGAGTTGGGCCTCTTCTCGCCTTTTTCCCTTTTGTTGCCTTCCTTATTCGACGATTTCTTAATCTAGATTCCACAGATATCTTCTTTGTTGCTGAATCTATATAACCTCACTGCTTCTTGCCTCTTATGCAAATATGTTGAGCTTATCCATTGAGTAGAGGTAATGGTCAACCTTCCTGATGGTGGCAGCCACATACGGATGATGCCTATCTCTTCAATGCCTTTGCGCTTATAGGGTAGCAGGTGATGCCCCTTTCGGTCGATTGATCGATCTTGAATTATAGCGTTATAAATTTACAATCTCAAGTACTATGATTTTATTATTTAAGTTTATGAAATTAAAGATAATTTTAAGCTTCAGTTTGTAAACAGGTGTTTGGAATTTGTATGTTTTGATGAATTGATTTAAACATTTAGCCATTGCACATTTAGAGTGAACATTATTATTCATATAAGGTTAGTGCTCTTTGTAAATAATTTTTTATCGCAAATTGAGTTTCTGTTGCATTGCACGTGTACATGGCTGGTTACTCAAAAATTTAAGTCATTCTGTCCTGTTATTTCAGGCTGTTGAAGTCGGATGATGTATTTTGTCAATGCGGGCCATCTTTTGCGGTGGTTTAGTCTTTAGATCCTTTACTTGCTACAATTAACCATACTATTGGTGGATTTCTTGTTTTGGCAGGCACTTTTACCGCTGCTTCTTTATCATTGTACATTAATTGTCACCGTTTCGTTGAATTATTATCTATGCTAAAATTGATGTACACATTACTATTCAGTACAATGTTACTTAAAATCACACATATGATTATATGTCTGATTTAAATGGTGAACCCGGTTATTTTCATAGCAATATTTGCTCGGTAACATTGTAAACATGTATAACTTAGGAAATAACGTTCAATGTGAGAATGATATATGAAACCAGATGCCACATATCAATAACACATCGATCTTATTTTCCAACTCATGTGATCTTTGTAGTGTTAATAACTCTTATTTTCATTCTGGTTCTGCCCTTAGGAATTCTGGTTTTGCCCTTGAGAATTGAGAGATGATCCTCGAACACCACACGATTATTACTCTACTTAGGGTTCGAAATTTTGGCGAAATTTCGGAAAATCTTGATGAAAACTTGGATTTCAACCAGGGACGAGATTCAAAATCCCGACGAAATTTTAAAAATGAAAATTAGGGTTGCTACAATATTTTCACTAAATTTTGGCAAAATCTCGGTGATTTCGGCTTTTCTGACTAAAATTGTTATAAAATCGACCGGATTTGATGTTTTAGGACCAGAATATATGTGAAAATTTGTATATACAAATTATATATAAGAGCTTGCTAATTGACAACTTTCGTTGAGTCTAGCTAGTTAAGATAGTCGGCTCTCAACCTACGGACCCGGGTTGAGTCCCATAACAGAATTTCTTTAACTAGTGGTTAGGAGTTGGCTCTCACCTAAAAAAGAGTGATAAAAATTTAATGTTGAGAGTGGGATTTGAATCCACAACCTCCTTTCGGAGAGAGCCTTAACCTGCCTCCTCGGACCAACTTAACCATCTCAAACTTCATGCCATGGCATCACGGTTACAACTTTTTAAATTTCGGGTGGATATTTGAACCAAAATTTTGAAATCTCATCGAAATTTTAGATTTCGGCCGTCCCCGAAATGTGACTTGAAAACGTAATTTGAAACCTCGACACCACTACGATTTACAAAGCTAAAGAAACGGCAAGTTCCAACCACTCAGTACGTAATCAGTAGTATATTTTTACCTTACAGTCACTAAGATCGAGTCGGGCACTACGTACAGTACAGTCTACCAATAGGTGCAATTCGGATGACCTATCTGCCAGTAAGCTAGCAATTTTTTTAGTTGACACTTGCAGTTGTATGAATCAACTCAAAGATCGATCACGTATCAGAATAACATGCAACATTAAGTAAAACACGAGTCAACTCAAACCTACGGAGTAATAATGTACGAGTGTTTGCCGACGATGTGAGTTCAGCCGCTAATACATTTTGGGAGAAACTAGCGCTCGGACGTTCGATTTCTGTTCATCTCATCAGACGTCTCTTGCAACATTTTTTTTATATTTACAACATTTTCTATTAACGCGTGAAACTTTTTTTTTGAACGCTTGCAACATCCGTTTACTGTAACAAATTTTACTGTTTATCGAAGGAAAATATTGCACGTATTGTAACAAAATGTTGCACGTGAAGAAAAAAAATATTACAGTGCGTTCGAAAATTTCGGACGTCCGAGTACAAGTCATTCCGATACATTTTTATTTGAGCAATTATAAACGCCAGGGCTCACATGGCAAATAGGTAGATGAGTATGAGGTTTGACCGGCAGGATTCGGAGTTTATTGTCCGATAGTTCATAGTGTAGCCTTGCTTTGGATTAATTAAGGTTACAAACTTATGTAAATTAGTTGGGTTTAGGTCGGACTTTGTTCACTGCAATAAATTAATAATAGGCACATATGCAGCTACGCCCAGTTGAAGCATCTCCGATCGTGGACGTACGGTAGCTCGTAGCCTCGTACGTAGTAAGTAGATACCAAATCAGCAAGAATGATAGCTTCGAAATGTTGTTGGTAGGCTCTCTGAGACTGCCTTTGGCTTCAACTAAATTGTAAGGTGTGACGGACCGTCTTTTTCAGGACGTGCGTATAAATACCTTCGTAGCTATCTAGGAATTTAGTTGCAGGTAACCAAATGTACATTGCTTGATAAAAGAGTAAATACGAATATTTTTACAGACGAAATAAGGGCCTAACGGCCAAGGTTTTACAAAAAGTGCGGCTGGCACCAAATACATTACAGAACACCCACAGGAAAGGCTTGAGCAGGTAGATCAAGGCTTTCAAAACCAAATAACATCGCCATCTACGGTCTTCTGGAACTTGCCAACTTCAGTTGAAATCTAAAGAGGGGTTGGGAGCAAGGGTGGGTACACAACCGTACTCAACAAACCACACGGAAATTCTGAATATTACATGCAGGGAAGCACAAGGTAGGCACAGGTTTTAAGTAGTGTGGATGCAAGTTGTGGATGCAAGTTGTAAACATCATTTTTCATTTTACATTTGAAACACAAACCATAAATAGCAATATAACATGGGGGGTTATCTGCAAAATTCACATCCACGACAGATTTAATTATAAAAGCTATAGGGGCGCAGTTACAGGAATCACCCTAAATTAACTCAGCTTCATTAACCGGAAGCACGGCGTATTCGAATACCATTGATATCACTCTGCAGAGGTGCTCAGTTTTACCCACAAGATATCATCGACCGTTGATGCCATGCACAAACATCATGCAACTTTAATGCATGTGACCGGGCCGGGATAATCATAGCTTTTGTTGAACTCCCCTTCTTTAGCTCCTACCCAGTGGGCTATTCAAGGTCCGCGTTATTCAGTACCCACTGGCCGTCGTGGGTGATATGATCTGAATATTGTAGACACCCACTGTTGCGTGAACCGCCGAATGGCCTCTCCATTCCTGTTCCGCCCCGACCATTGCGTGATCCATTCTCTTCCAGAATGGCAGCTACTACCTATAGGTATTAAAAAGGGAAGTGCAATGTACTGAGCTATGTTGGACCAAGCCAATAGGATTGGCCGGCCCAACTTGTGGTTGAGCGGGATCTGAAGTTATTTTCTTTGCCCAAGACGTCGGTCCTTAAATGCCAAAGACTCAGCCAAATATCATTCCACAAACCATTGGTACCAACTGTACCACCACCACACCACTACCATGGCCTCGTCATCGGTTGGGGATTGGGCCAAGACCCACCTCCCGTGGTCCGCCCAACACCGCCCCCAAACCGTAGCAATTTTTGAAAATCAACCAAGCCAACCTTCAGATTAAGCATTTGTCTAAAAGTAATAATTGTATAAATTGCTACATTTACGAAGGTTCAATATTTTATATCCTCGGGTTAAAAGGAATTAGGCATAACAACAAAGTTTAACATTGGGTTGTATCTAAACATGTCATTCGAAACTACCATATTTTCTAGTTTTCTAAAATAACAAAAATAATGCAATACAAGAAATATATATTATAAAGGAACTGGGTTCAACATGTTCAAGGAGTGTGGCTTGCCTTACGTGATCGAGGGTTCGCCTAAAAGGGGAGTGGTCGATGTCGGGTCTGGCCTTGAACGGTTTTGGCTCTGGGTATAGCTCCAGCGTCTGCTCCTGCTCCGAGATTGGTGCCAAAGGTTGTCTTGACGTCGGATCTAGCGCGAGAAAACACAAACAATGAATAAACGAATAAAATAAAACAAAGAAAAAGAGACGAAAAGGAAAATCAGAGAGAAAATGGCCGGATTAGGGTTCAAGGGTATTTTGGGAATTTTCTGGACTTGGTCTGGCAGAACGGAGGTTATTTTTGGATTCTGCGGCTCGAATTGACCAAGAATATGTATTTTTGGGCATTTTTTGATTTTTGGGAATTTTTGGGAATTTTCTGGAATTAATAATTGATTTTCGGATTTTCTAATTTAAAATCTGAAATTGAAATTGAAAAAGTCATTGTGCATTCGGGCCGCACAGTCCTTCGAGGCCCGACATTTGTGTAGCCTGGCGGGCGCATTCCACGCGACGGAACGCACGCCGCATGCAATTGGCTTGGCCCAAGCGGGGAGTTGGCCCGACAAGTGGGCCGGTTTGATAGTGGGAGTCGGAGGCGCTGCACGCGGGCCCGCAACACAGGAGATGGCGGCGACACCAAGCAAGGGGACGGCCACGAGACATGGAGGATGCCGACTGGTGGGTCCTGAAAGCAGCGAGAGGAGGCGAAAGCGATGGCGCTGGAGTAGCTTAACCGAGGAGGATGACGGTGGACCGTGAACAATCTGCCAGGCAAGGAAAATGGGATGGCCGGGAGCACTGGGAGGCGCGGGGAATTTACAAAGGGGAGAAATGGAGGAGGAGTATGCTGGGAGGCGGGCGACGATGTGGCACCGAGCCGAGGAAGATGAAGGCGAATCTGAATAGCAGCTCGAAGCAAGGAAAGAAGTGGCGGAGAGGTGGAGGAGCTTACAACGAATCCGAATCGAGGAAAAATTGGGTGGGGAGAGCGCGGAGGAGAGGGATGGCGAGAAGCCACCGAGCTAAAGAAGGGAAACGGGGGCAAGTGAGCCGCACCGTGAGGAAATGAGTCGGGGAGAGGAGGAAAGCTTAGCGGCTTGGTTTGGGGCAAAATGGCGCGCGGAGGGTTTATATAGCGAACAGGGAAGGAGAGAGCGGTGAAGAGAGAGAGAGATGGAGCGCCGACGGGTCGATCGGGCGAGGTAGGTGAATTGCGGGCGGATTCACGGCGGGATTCACAATGCGAGAGTAATGGCGAGGCGATCGGTGAGGCGGGCCACATGAGGCAGTGCGATTAAGCGATGAGACCGAGGGCGCGAGTCGCGGGGAAGAAGCAAGCTGTCTTGGGGCGCTGGTGCTGGAAGGCAAAGCTGGCCGGGCGGGCGAAGAGCTGGGCCTGGCATGGGGGAAATGGTCGGTCGGAGAAAACGGGCCGAGCGGGGGAAGGGAGTTGGGCCGAAGGCCGAAAAAAGGAGATTTCCAGATAAGGAAATAGACCAAAAGGGGAAACTTTCCCGAATTGGAAAGTCTTCAAAATAGAGCCAAGCAAATTCAAATAAAATCGAGATAAATTCCAAATAAAAACCAAATAAAACAATAAACTAATTTTTTTTGAAATTTTTGGGGTGTTTCATAAGGTGCCTAACTTTACCAAGCTTAACCAAGTAGCTTGAGCCTTTCTTAATAGTACGGCTATGTCGACGATCGGGATCGTCAACCGCAAGAAAAGAGGTAGGGTCGAGAGTTTATAGGACCCGAGCTGCGTTTTGCTCGAACGAAGGAAGAAAATCGATCGCGTGATGGCTCGAACAAGGCGACAACGAGCACGAGACAAGAGTTTATACCGGTTCGAGCCCCTGTGAAGGTAATAGCTCTATTCTCCGCCTTGCTTGCGGTGATTCTTGTTAAATGGGTGTACTGAGCGGTGTTTACAACTCAAGACAAGAATGGTGATTCCTAGCTCGAGCCGCCGTGTGTCTGTGTTGTCTTCACGGCCCTGGAGCTCATGCGCGCCTTGGTCTTTATACTTCTGTGCACGCACCGCGGAGCAATCCTCGGAAGGGGCCTTCGCACCGTGAGGGTTGGTAGCAATCGCCGAACTTGCCGCCAAGACTCGAGTCATCCCCACGACCTTCTTCTCGCAACCGTCACCAAATGCTCGATCCAAATCCTAGGGCGGACCAGGACTTCAGTAAGACCCCGCCGAGCCCAAGGTCGAGGTGTGCCGAGCTCGCGCGCCAGCGCCGAGGTCGAAGCGCCCCGATCGCACCTGTGTCGCGGTCGGGCCTTCCGAGCATGGGGATCCGCTGACCGTGACTCCGACCGGTCAAGGAGTACCCACCCTCGTGGCCTAGCCCCGAGGCTCTAGGTCGAAGGAACCTCAGATTTACCTCGAGCCTTTTTCATGAGACGAAAAAACCTTCATAGGTCTTGACTCCTTGGTCGAGGTCGGGCGGAGACCACAAGGCAAGTCTCTTGGCCCCGACACCTGGCGACCTTCGGACTTCTCGATGTTGGTACGGATGTGAACGGTTGGTGGGCACCTGGCGGCGTCTCGACTCTGAGCCTTAATTGCGCCTGTCACATCACTTGCTGGCACGCCTTTTATAGCGCCATGACTGGCTTTGGAGCTTTACGGTTCTTAAGTCCAGCGCCGCACCCCCAGTCAAAAAAGCTTCCGCCCTTGCGCCCTTTGTCTTCTAGCCTCCTCTCCCGAGCAAGGCCTCTTCCGTTCGCTCCCTCGACCAAGCGCTCTACAGCGCCATGACCAAGCTTGGAAGGAGCACCCTGTCTTCCGCGAGGATGAAGGAGCTCGAGGCCCTGGGGATAGTGGATCCGGTGACATGGCGGTTGTCGGGCGGCGAGACCGAGCCTCGCCCCTGTGGATGATGAGATCGCTCGCACCGAGCATTACGCTTCCTTGGCTCATGGACGCCGGAGAGCGAAGCGCGTGGCGACGCCCTTTCTAGTCGCAAATAGAGCTCATCAATCTGCACGAATTCCGTCCTTCGCCGCCATCTTTTCCCATTTGTGCGAGGGATTCTCGAATCCTTCCCACCCTCGCTGTTCTTCCGCTACTACTCCTCTTCCGCTCCGGAAAGGACCACGTGGTCGGATATCGATTCGACTTCGACCGCTCAAATGGCTCTTCCGAAGTCGCCGCCTCGACTCCCTTGGCCCTGCCCGAGCGGTGGTTTTATCTCAAGAAAGGGGAGCTTGGAGCTCGACGCACGAGGGGACCTCCACACCGAGAAGAAGGAGACCCCGAGCCCAAGACACGGAGGTTGACGAGGAGGCCATTGCCGCCATACATATTCTGCGCCACGTGTGGCCTCACCGCAGCAATCGCCGTCGACTTCTTCATGAGCTGTGTCCCCTCTGCGGAGGAGGGAGCACCTTCTTCGAGATCGCGGGCGCGACGACCCCACTCGCTGAAGGTTCGACAGTAAGGCCTCCGCCTTGGAACTTCCGCCAAATCCATCTTCCAATTGTTCTTGACAAATTCCATGCTCTTGCAAAGACCGGGAACTTTATCTCCGGCTGTGATGTTCAAATGTTCGAAGTCGGGCGATGGATACACCCTCGACGATCCGGTCCCAAGAACGATTGGCCGGAAGGCCGAGGCAAGCCGTCCCGACCTTGCCCTTGATCTTGTTTTTAGCGAAGGTCCTTCTGACCCACGCAAGTTCTCAGGACCATCAGGAGCTGTTCGATACAACCAGGAGGATGCTCCCGCTGCCCGGCGGGGGCAAACTCAAGAAGGGGAGGAAGAGGCCCCTTAGCCACGACAAGCCGTCAGGAGGTGAAGAGGCCGACGTCGAGTGGGGAACCGCGCCACGTAAGGACCCTACCGGCCGAGCCCCGAGCCTGAGTTCATGTGCCTTGCAGTTTGACGAGACCTTCCTAGTTGCAGCAGCAGAGCGCGGCGGCCGCCGCCAGGTCTTCGGGTACCCCCCCGGCCCTAGGGCTTCGAGCCCGGGCCCTTGCCGTGGCGGGCGATGCGGAGCCGGCTCGGGCCTCGAGATCCCAGGTCGCGAGGACGCGCAAGCGAGGCGCCCCCTCAGCATCGGGGCAACAAGACCTTCGACGACCCTCGGCGAGACGGAGACTGGTGACCCAGGTAAATTCTTTGCATCCCGTCGCGCCGCCTTTTCGTGATCTTTTGGCTTAGTGTATGCTTTTGATCGCAGATCGGAGCACCGAGCTCGAAATTTGCCCGTTTGACGATGGCTATTGTCCGTGTATGAGTCCGAGTCCGAGGAGGAGGATACGTTTGAGTTGGTCCCGCGTCGCCTTTCGCGCCCAACGCGGACTCCGTCAGGGTCGTCGAGCCTGGCCCCGGTCGGTGAGTTCGACCAGGCCCTTGATGATTCGGACGATGGAGAGCTCCAGCCCGCAACCAGCGCGGATTTTGACACCGGCGAGGCTCATGATGCGGCCGCCGTTGTCGACTCTCCCGGCTCCACCGCGAGGGAGGGTGCCCAGGGCTTCGTGGCCGCGCCCGAGGCGACACCCCGAGCTCCCCCGACCACGGCCGCCTCCAGCGCCGAGGCCGCGATTCCTCCGGCCACCGAAGGTGACCAGGCCGCAGGGGCTCCGCGGACCTGCCCAGAAGCGGCTGCGCTGGGCACCGAGGCCGTGGTACCCCCGGCCGTGGAGGTCGAGAATCCTGTGGTGGATCCGGCCGCCGTCCCCCCCGAGCCGGAGACGGGTGGAGCCCCGGTCGTGAAGGTCGGGACCAGATCGCCGCGCCTTCCCTGGTTGTTGACGGGCCGAACCCCCCAGAGGAGGTGACGAACGACCAGGCCGCCCCTAGGGTGGTAACTCGAGATCCCGACCCGAAGCGCCACAGGTGGTGGTCGACCTTGACACCGTGAGCCGGTCGACGAGGAGGAAGATCCCATGCGCCGTGACGACGATCATGAGGAGTTTTCCGCATCGCTGAAGGCCATCTTTGCAAGGTAAGGGTCTTCTGCGATTTCGTAGTCGTAGCCCGTGTTCCTTATTCCCTCATTTTGGGCCTCCCTACTCGCCGTGAAGGTGATCGACCATGCCACCCAAGGGCTACAAGGCCTTCAGAGCATGCCGTCGGTCAAGGGCCTTCGACGCAATAGAGGCGCGGAGGTTGAGCGCGACAAGCTTATCCGGACCATTGAGGTCGAGCAAGGAGAGCTCGGCGAGTATGGCCCAGAGATTGACGATTTGCGCCAGACGACGAGTGCACAAGAAGTGGCCCATGCGGCGGAGCTCGAGCAGGCCAGGGCCTCCGAACGTGACCATGGTTATACGGCCGTTGAGCAAGAGCGCGACGGCGGCCAAGGCGCCAAGGTTGAGCGGGCCAAAGTTGAAGCCACGGAGAAGGTCACTGCCGAAGCGGGCGCCTCCGACCGAAGCGCCCCCCGACCTCGAGGCTAAGATCCTGAACTCGAAGAGAAGCTCGGCGCCAACAAGGCATCGAGGACGAGGTGCCAAGGTCGAGGCACCGGAGAAGGCCGCCGCAGACCGGTCTTCCTCGGCAGCGTCCCCCGAGCTCGAGGCCAAGGTCTCTTGAGCTTGAAGGAGGCTTGAGCGTGCAAAGGGCGGCGACGAAGCGCGATGACTCAGCCTCAAGACGAACGGCGCCGAGCTTCGGATGCCTCCACGCCGCCCTCCGAACTGAGTGAGCTATCGTACGAGGACCAAAGTCACCGAGCTCGAGCAAGAGAGAGCTCGCCCGCGAGATGGCCGAATTGTAAAAAAACTTTTAAAAAGCAAGGGATGTACTAACAGAGTGGTTAGTTTTGGTGTACAAAGAAACCTCGTCCTGTTGTGGACCCGTGGTTTGGGGATACTGAAGTTTTTTCTTGCTTTGCTTGTTAGCCGCTCCGTGCTTTCCGTGTCGTCTTGCCGATAGGGTAGCCTTACCCAGCCAAGGGTCCGAGGTCGAGCGACGTGCCTCCTGCACAAGACTTAAGTATGGACGAGAGGCCACGACCGCAAAATGGAGGAACAATTAGCAAAAGGTAGAAGGGCACGGCGGACATCGTTAGTGCTCGAACGGTCCTTGCGACCATGCATATCGCGCGACGGCTAAAGCGGCGAGGTTCTCGCCGAGCCCGAGCACGAGGAAGAGCTAGATTGCGAAGAGGTTCGCCTACGCTTAGCTTCGTTCACGGGCGGTGAACGCCAAACTGCGTCCGCTTAGACCAGAGCGAATGTGTTTACGCACGAAGGTCGTGTTCGAAAAACAAACAAACGAGGAACCGTCGAAAAGAAATAGCGAGAATATCGGTGGAGGTAGACATAAAAGTGAAAGACCACTTTTATTGAAATTTGAGGCATAGGGTTTACACATAAAACTTCCGGTCGATCTATATTCCACGAGCTAGAGAGCTCTCTGCCGTCGGGCATCGCTAGTCGGTAAGCCCCTGTGCGATCTGTTGAAACAACTCTATAGGGGCCCTCCCACCGCGGGGATAACTTGTTGGTGCTGGACGAGCTCTGAATCCGTCTCAGGGCTAGGTCCCCAACAAGGAGCTTCCTAGGTCGTACCGGCCGAGACGCATGTCTGCGAAGGGCTTCGCGGTAGTCGTTGATCGAGCGAAGGCACGACATCTTACTTCTTCGCGAGGTGAGGTCGAGAGACCGTTCGTGCTTCGGTCGACTTGGTCGACTGTCGACTCGGCAGAGCCTGGCGAGACCAGGCGTGACCTCGGGAGGCGGGGCGGCAGATCAACACGGCCGGAAGGGTGTGGACCCCGTGGCTCGGCTTGTTGTGGTACTGAATAGACCATAGGACGGTGGGAAGTTCGTCCACCTGTGCCTTGCCAGATCGACGAGCTCATCTGCGACTCGCTTCTTGACGCCTGACGATTTGCCGTTGGCGGCGTTCCGCGCTCCGTTGTTCGGGGGTGAGCCACGGAGCGGCAGATTTTAATGCCGAGTTCCTCGCAAAACTCCCCGAACAACTCGCCGTAAACCGAAAGTACCGTTGTCGCGATAATCTTGCATGGAACCCGTGCACCGTGACCACGAACAAGCGAAGAAATGAACCGCCGCCCGGCGCTTATGGTCGAGACCGTTCAGCCTCTATCCACTTGGTGAAGGTGTCGATAGCGATTTAACGTAAACTTCTTCCCCCACGCTTGAGGAAAAGGACCGAGGATGTCCAAATTTCTGTGTCGAGAAGGGCCACGCGAGCGGATGGTCCGCAGCGCGTGGCGGGTTGATGCGACTTCGGCGTGGAATTGGCGAGCTCGGCGGTGCGTGACGATATCACGAGCATCCTGGCGAGGGCCAATAGTACCCCATGCGCGAAGGCCTTCTAACCATTGTCTGACGAAGAGTGTGCCCCACAGAGGCTCGAGTGAATGTCATGCAGGTACTTACCCTCCTCCATGGAGATGCACCGTGTCGACGCCGAAACATTAACGCTCAGAGAGCTCTCCCTCGACAAGCGTGTATAGGCCCGCCGCTGATCCGCTCTCTCGGCGGTCGGGTGGCGTCGCCCGAGCAAGGAAATTGTGTATGGCCTCGGCCAGAGGGGGTATCTTCGACCATGGCGAGCGCAACCTCGTGGTCGGAGATTGACGGGTCGCCATTGCGTCTCGAGATGACGCGGGTGGGCCGTCGCCGGAGGAGCCGAGCTTGGAGAGGCAATCATACCGAGTTGTCCTTCCCGGGATGTGCTTGAGCTCCAAGTTCGAACCACTTCTCCATCTTCGTGCCTCGGCGAGTACTTAGCCATCGAAGTCTCCCCAGCACCGGTAGTCCTTGTTGAATCGGTTGATGATGAGCCGAGTCGCCCTTCACGACCGGCCGGCGACGCCAAGGCCTTGCAAGCTCGTAAAGTCGGCCAAGAGGGCTTCAGACTCGCCACATTGTTGGTCGCCGAAGCCAAAACGAATTACGACCTCAATTTATGTCGCCGCTGGGTGAGGATAAGGATCCCACTTCGAGCGCTTGAAGGACCTCGAGCCGTCGAAGAACATGACCTGGGCTTCTCCTCTTCGACCAAGCTCGGGAGTGGGCTGCGACGTCTACTCGACCACGAAGTCGGCGAAAGCACTTGCGATTTGGTCGTCGCGGCGCCACGACACGGACGCCGAACGCCGCCAGCCCATGGCCCACTTGGCACTTCGTCCGCCACCCTCCGGTTCTCGAGATGTCCCCGAGCGGGAAGTCGCTTGGGACGCACCACGAGTGCGCCGAAAGTAGTGCCGAGCTTGCGAAGCCATGAGGAGAGCGATAATGCAGCTTTTGTAATCATGGGTAGCGCCCTTCGGGCCGCAAGACCTCGACATAATAAATGGGGTGCTTCTGAGACCTCGTTCCGCCACCAGACGGCACTAACGGCATGGGGGTGGCCGCGAGATGTAGCAAAGAATCTCACCGTGTTGTGGCGTTATGGGAGGAGGGGGTGCAGACGGTATGCCTTCGTGTCGTCGGCGATCGGTGGGCCTCTGGAGTCCACTCGAAGCCCTCGTGCTTGCGCAAGGTTTGGAAGAATGGAGTCCGCGCTCCGAGCCTCGAGATGAACTCGCTTGAGGGTGGCCATGCGGCCATGGAGGCTTTGCACCGCTGATCGAGGTCGGGGTGCCATCTTCTCGATCGCCTTTGATCTTTTACGGGTTTGGACCAACCCCGAGCCCCGATCATATAGCCGAGCACCTTCGGACGCCGCCCTTGAACACGCACTTCTCGGGGTTGAGCTTGATCTTGCGCTTGTTCGTGTTGGCGAAGGTCTCTCGAGATCCCGAACGTGGTCGCCCCGGCGAGCTTTTGACGATGATGTCGCCCACGAGACCTCAAGGTTCCGCCCGACCGGGGCTCGAAAGTCTTGGTCATCACCGCTGAAAGGTGGCCCCGTGATTGCGCAGACTAAACGACATGGTCGATAGCAATAAGTGCCGAATCGGCGTGATGAAGGAAGTCTTGCTCTCGCCGTCGACCGCCAAACTTGATCTGGTGGTATCCCGAGTAAGCATCCAAGAAGCTAAGCATCTTGGCATTCGCGTGGAGTCCACGATCCGTCGATGCGCTTGAGCGGAAGTTGTCCTTCAGCAAGCCGAGTTCAACCCCGTATGGTCGACGACATTCTCCACTTTCTCCCTTCTTCGCGACGATGATCGGGTTGGCGACCACTCGGAGTAGTTAATCTCACGAATGAAGCCGCCTTCAAGAGCTTGTCAAGGTTCTCCTTGATGATCGCGACCTTCTCCGGGAGAAGCGTCGCGACTTCTGGCGTCTGGTCGAGAGCCGACCCCACTGCAATTTGTGCTCGATCACCTCCCTCGGACGCTTAGGCATGTCCGCTGCTCCCAAGCAAATATGCCTTTTTGGCTGAAGGAAAGTGACGAGCTCGAGTTCCTATTTGGGACTTAGCTCGGCCGAGACGTGGACGCACCTGGTCGGGTCACTCTCATCGAGCGGCACGGCCTTCGTTTCCCCACTAGGCTGGATTGCCGCCTTCTGGCGGGCGTTCTTCGTCGTCGCCTCCGGATCGCTGGCTGGGCGAGATCTGCGAGGGGCCAAGGCCTTGGTCTCGCAGACCATGCGCCGCTTAGGTCGCCTCGCGCGGTGATGACACCGCTGGGACCAGTACCTTCATGCACCGATGGCCATAATGGTTGGCCGCCATGAACTTGACCAAGGCCGGCCGTCCGAGGATGGCGTTATGCGGAGGTCACTCTCGACCACCTCAAGGTGATCACTCGACGAAGTTGTCGAGCCGCCGGAAGGTGACGGGCAAGACAACCTTTGCCCCTAAGGGGTGGTCGTGCTCGGGGACTATCCCAAGAATGGTATGGTGATGCTCTTGACCTTCGACCGGGAATCAGATCCGGCCGAGCGCTCCCGCCAGCAGACAAGTTAAGAGAGCTGCCGCCATCGACCATGATGCGACCGACCGTGGTATTGCCGATGGTCGGGTCACGCACTCAAGGCGGTCTTTAGGTCTCGAGCCATACCGGAGAGCATCCTCCGGAGAGAAGGCGATGGTTGCCCCACCCCACTTGCGGTTTGTTCGACGGGCTTCCCAGCGACCGGTAGATGGTCCGTGGCGGCGGCCTTGACCTCGCGGTTCGACCGATAGGGCCGACGAGCCACCGAAGATGACATCAATCCGGCCGCCTTTGCCGAACTCCAAGTCGAGGTCGTCGTGTTCGCGTCTTCAGATAACTCGGTACGGCCGGTCGTCATCCTTCGGAGCACCGGCATCTCTCCGCCCATCATAGAAAGCGTCATTTTATTCTCGCCAGTTCGCAGTTCGCGGTCGTGGCGGCATACCAGGAATAGGCGAACTTTGATTCGCTATATCCCGCGTCCCTCGGCCCCTGCGCCGAAAGATCGGCCGTCGGGCCAAAGACGCTAGCCCTCCGCTGGGCCGTTCTTCACCGGTGTTGTCGGGTCGACCTTGACGAGGCTTTGAGTCCTCCCGAGCCACGCCTCGACCTCGAGGACCTCATGGCGGCCATCCGTAGAGACGATTACTCGCGGTAGCCCTCCGCCACCTCTCGCGATCGGCGCTTCTTTCTTGGTGGTGGTGCCTTGGTCGGCGCCCGGAGTTGGACGGGCCGACCTCTGCTTGGTTCTGCACCAAGCTTACCTTGGTCGAAGTCGCGTTCCGGCGACGGCATCGTCACGTCACAGACGCTCCGCCATGCGGAAAAGTTTGTTGACGCTGAGCCTCGAGGTGATCTCCAGTCTTCGTGAGACGCCGATCACGACCCCAACTTGAAGGCCTTGATGACGGCCTCGTCGAAATGCTCGAATCGTGTTTCCTTGTGCGGATGAATCGCCGCACGAAGTCGCTGCGATGGTTCGTTCTTCCCTGGATGACACGATCCAGTCCTTCTCCCCGCCGGCCGCCGAGCAACTCGAAGTTGGAGCGTAGGGCGCTCGGATCTGGCGCCACGACTGAAGGAGCCTCGCTTCGATTAAAAAGCCGTTCCTAGCGGCCCGTCCCGTGACGGCCGGAGGTAGTTCGCCATCACGAAGCTCGTTCCCGCCGCCAGATAGCGGTCGAATAGATGGACAGAACTCGTCAGATTCTTGGTCCCGCTAAGCGCCGATCGCCGCTGGCTTGAACCGAGGCCATCGCGACGCCGACGAAGACCGTCGAGTACGCCATGCGGCAGAGGCGGACAGTGCACGCCGGTCATGGTCATCGCCGACGAGATCCTCGCTTCACGGACTCGAGTCGAGGTTTCGCCGGCGTCCGGCCTCCGCGGAACGACCATGGTGCCGAGCACGGAATCACCGGTTGGTAACACAGCGTCTGGACCTGCGGCGCTGGGCTAATGTCCCAGAGAGGTCCGCAGACCGCCGCCGGCCGACTCGAAGCGGCTTGGCTCAGCTCGTCTGGTTGGCGCGTGCCGTGGACGCGTCGGTCGCGTCTGCGTCAAGGCCCCGAACCCATTGCTCGGGCTAACCTCGCGCAGAGGTGTACGACACGCCCGATGGCGCGACGTGTTGTCATTACTTCTCGGGAGCGGGTCCCCGAAAGTGCCGACTTCGATCTTGCGAGCCTTGACCTCGTCGCGAGCCGGTCGAAGTTCTTGGCGTGGCTCGCCAAAGAGCTCCGACCTTGCCCTATCGGGGTTGGCTATGACCCGAGCGATAGCGCGAGGCGCCTCCGGTAGGGAGCCCGGGCGGCTCGGAAGACATCTTGGCCTTCTCTGGGCCTCCCGCCGGAGAGCTCATATGGCTTGGTTGATGGCAACTCGCACCATACGGCGAAGCGTCTTCCGGTTCTGCGGATCACGGCCATCCGCATCTCCTCGGCGCTTGACCGTCCGCCGCGAGCGTCCGAAAGCGGCGGCGGAAGTAGGGTGAACGAGGACACGGAATCGAGTCCGTGCAGGAAAATCCGTCGATGAAGGCGCCATGCTCACAGAGTCTTGGTGTCGTTCTGCGAAAGAGCAAAACAATCGGCCCTACGGCGCCAGCTTGTCGACGATCGGGATCGTCAACCGCAAGAAAAGAGGTAGGGTCGAGAGTTTGTGGGACCCGAGCTGCGTTTTGCTCGAACGGCGAAGAAAATCGATCGCGGTGATGGTCGGAGCAAGGCGACAACGAGCACGAGACAAGAGTTTATACCGGGTTCGAGCCCTGTGAAGGTAATAGCTCTACTCCGCCGCCTTGCGGTGGTGATTCTTGTTAAATGGGTGTACAGAGCGGTGTTTACAACTCAAGACAAGAATGGTGATTCCTAGCTCGAGCCGTCGTGTGTGTCGGTTGTCTTCACCGCCTTGGAGCTCATCGCGCCTTGGTCTTTATACTTCCTTTGCACGCGGCACGGAGCAATCCTCGGAAGGGGGCCTCGTGCACCGTGAGGGCTGGTAGCAATCGCCCCGAACTTGCCGCCAAGACTCCAGTCATCCCCACGACCCGCTTCTCCGCAACCGTCGCTACCAAATGCCTCGATCCGAAATCTTAGGGCGACCAGGCTTTAGGCGAGACCCCGCCGAGCCCAAGGTCGAGGGTGCCGAGTCGGCCAAGGCCGAGGTCGAAGGCCCCAAAGGCGTATCCAGTGTCATCGGGGCCTTCCGAGCATGGGGATCCGTTGACCGCACCCCGGTCGGTCAAGGAGTACCCAGCCCTCGTCAGGCTAAAATAAAAATCAAATCTATTATTAAAATAATTCAAACTTGATTTCTCGGATCATTTGTAGTCTTAAGGTACTTGATTTTCATGCTTTGTCAGTAATTTTACCTTCTGGGGATCTATGAATACCAAGAACTAGCATTATCAAGCACTATATAACTCACCTTTAAACTTTGAAAAATGGTTAGTCTTGACAAATAAGCTTCATTAATCACCAAAATAACATGAACTACGTGACTCATTGACTAGCCTACCGGGATTTACGACATAATGGAATGCATGTGAATAGATAGACTCACTGGAAAACAGAGAGAAGGAGATCAATTGTGGTGGCAATGTCGGTGCACGCTCCAGGTCGGCAACGGGGAAGAAGACGTGTTCCGACAGCTCTAGTGCACTGCAAGCTAGAAGAAGACATGCATTGGATAGTGTTGGAACTAATCTTGCGCAAACGTTTAAATTAAGTCAGAATAGCATGCGTCTGCATGGTGATAAGATTTAGTTTATTTGAAAGTTGGTTTTTAGTTGGAGTTGATAAGTTGCATGAAATAGCTAGAGTCTACACGGAAGAGCCCTATGAGTATACGTGCGTAAGGCAAGCCGAGTCTACTTGCCGTATGAGTTCGTGTCCAACTCCAGTCCAAACATGTAATCCAACCTTCTATTTAAGTTGAAAGAAACAAAACAGAAAAGTCGCAGCGTGGGACGTGCGGCACCAAAAACGATCTTGTCTCGCGATTTCGCATTGCTCAAGTCTGCGAGCGACTCGAGTAGCTAGGCGAGGAAATCTACGGCGAGGTGTACTCGGCATGAGACACCAAGGCCAGCCCGCCATCACCGTGAAGTCGCCAAGCGAGAGAGCGGCGCGCACGGCCTCGCCCATCCGACATCGTGAACTCAGTACAGAGTTCATCTATACGTGCTAGATCGTCTCTACGTACGTGGGGGCGCCATCAAGCTACCGAGGTGGCCGAGCTCGTCGGGAAAGACAGGCGAACGTCGTTTCTTCGAGGACGAGTTCCAGCTCAGTGAAGAGACGTTGCTGAAGCAACAACTGATTGCAAGGGTTGTGCCAACGGACAGGACATCGATGGCGGCAGCATGGTTCGGCTTGCCCTAAACGGTGGCGGCGACGCCATTCCTTCCTCCTTGAGGGGGAACAAGCAACGTACGCAGTGGCGAATTTAGGATAAAAATAGAGGTGGGGCTCCTATGTAGAAGTTCTAACTCAAGACAAGTATACTAATGATATATCTACTGATCTATTGCTAACCGAATTCCAAATTCATACATAAAGAGAAAGGAAACAAAATGAATAAGCAAAATATGACAAGGGTGTTACCTTGCTAATGGATAGAATGACATAAATATTAAAATATGTGAGGATGGATCATCAACCATTCGAACCGTAGACAAATATATAAAACGAAGCGATGCAATTTCAATTTGTGAATACAAAAATCAGACATTAGTTATCAGAAAGAGGGCATTCAAAGATAAGGCATTGCATTGGGATTTGGGGCAATTTTTTATACCGAGCAATGAGTGGCGCTTAGCGAATCTCTCGCTCTAGCGCCCTCGCCCCGACGATCAATCGAGGTGAGAGGCTCTCGGTCGCTCCTCCTTGCCAATCTTCTTGATTCCTCTCTTATAATGCACGTTCGGCTGCCGGCTAGACGGCGCTCCGACCGGATGATTCCTCTCCTCGGGCGATGTGCCCTCTACTCACTGGTCTCTGTGACCGTCGAGACGGCAGCCGTCAGAGCGAAGTTCTCGCAATCGCCACTTGCCGCGTGGTCACGCCCCGTCTATGCGTCTGCCACCCACGATCGCCCATGCGTCAATCTGCCGCTTGCGAGATGACACCGTTCATCTCTTCGACTTTGTTATGCTACTGATGAAGGATGCCGAATACTGTACGAGGTGAAAGCACACGAGAGTAAGGGAGCCTATGACTAATTTTGATGGCCCACTTACCTGACAGTATTGTTTTCTTCTTACATCTTGTTCCCAGTTTTAAACTTGTCGATTTGCTACTATAGCGCCATGTCTCGTTTCTTTCTAGCGCTAGATACTAAGAAGAGGGGATTCGATCAAGGGAAAGTAAGTTGGCGCTAACCAAATTTCTAATATTAGATTCGCCCATGAATGTACGACAAAGTGAGCATCATGCAAAGGAGGTTGAGGTGAACTTGATGCACAAGACCATGGCGGCGGGTGCTCACCCCAATGGCGGAAATCAACGGCCGAAGTCAACAGCTATGGTTGGAGAAGATGACTGGAGCGGATAAAATACTCTCCACCAAGGGCGGAGAAGAAGGGGAGATGTTGGGGAATAATGTAGAGGATGAAATACCCACAAAAAATTTCAAAATATTTTGTTTGAATTTTATTTAATTTTTTCGGATTTTATTTGGCCCATTTTTGAATGCTATCCCTTTTGGGAAACCCTCCCCTAAAACCCGCTTCCCTTTAGGAAAGGCGCCCACCCTTCCGGCTGCTCACGGCCGTCCCTCCTCCGGCCCATCCGGCCTCCCGACCCACTCTGCCTCCCAGGCCACCCTCTCTCCCCTCAGCTCGTGGCCCTCCCCCGCCCACTTTCCTTCCTACCTCGGCCCAAAACGGCCTCGGCCACTCGATCGATGCCTCTCGTCGGCTCGGCTCGTGCCGCCACCACGCCGCTAGCTCAACTGCCGCGACTGCCTCCACCGCCTCCACCGCCTCCGCCTCCCCACACCCGACCGCCCTCGTGCCCCTCATTGCTTGTTGCCCATGCTCTTCGCCGCCTCATGCGCCCTTGCCGACCCCACTCTCCTCCCTCCTCCCATGGGCTCTAAAGCTCCGTTCTCCCTCGCCCTCGCTTGGCACCCCTCCCCTGGCGCTCTGTCCCGACTCACACCCTCTCCTGTCGCCACCTTCTTCACTGACTCTGGTCGTGCCACGCCTTGCTCCCTGCCCACCTCGACCCCACTCGCCTGGTCCGGCCAGTCACCTCCCCCCCCTTTGGTCTGCCTTTCAACCTCCCCTCGGCTGGGCAGCCGATCAAGACGGTTTGCAGATGCGATTTATTCTTGTCGGACCCATTTTCTTTTTGATTTTCCAAATTTTCGGATTTTTAATAAATCCGAAATCATTAAAAATTCCAGAAAAATCCTAAAAATTCCTAAAAATCCAAAAATACCCAGAACTACCTATTCTTAACTAGTTCAAACCGCTGAGTCTAAAAATGGCCTCCGTTCTGCCAAACAAAGCCCCCAAAATTTCTAAAATCACCAAAATACCCTTCTGTTTCCGGCCCTCCTCTCCGATTTATTTTCTGTTTTCTTTTCCCTTTTGTTATTTTATGTGTTTATTTTATTGAGTTTTGTTTCTTCACGCTAGATCCGATGTCGGAGCAGTACCCGAAGCAGGAACAGTACTTGGAGCTGTACTAGGAGCAGGAGCCATCCGGGACCGGTCAAAACCTCAACTTCTACCAGTTAGAAGATCCCTCAACTCCGTAAGGCAAGCCACACCCTTTAACATCTTGAACCCAATTTTTAATATAGTACTATGTATCTTCTTATCGTATTATTTCTAGTATCTTAGAAAACTAAAAAAGAGATAGTTTGGAATGACATGATTAGTTATAACCCACCCCTTGTTAAGCCTATTGTTAAACCTTAATACCCTTTTTAACCTTAGGCTACAATTATTGAACCGCCATAGATTAACCGTTAATAACTTTCACTCTAGCTCTTTATTTAAAAATCTTTGAGTGGAGGCTCGGTGTGCTATTTCGAAAATTGCTATGGTTAGGGGGATAGTGTTGGGCTACCCACGTGAGGTGGATGTTAGTTCATCCCTCGACCGATGACAAAGGCAAAATATGGTCTGGCAGTTGGTACAGTGGGTACCATAGCATGTGGTATGAAATTGACTAAGTCTCAGACACTTAAGGACCGTTTCTCTTGGGCAAAGTAAATAACTTCAGTCCTCACTCAACCACAAGTTGGGTCAATCACCTGTTAACCTGTCCCAACATAACTCAGTACCTTGTGCTTCCTCTTGGAATACCTATAGGGGGCAGCTACCATTCTTATAAGAAGAATGGATCATTGGCGACCGGGTCACTACTCTGAACCGCCTACACAACCTGGTCTATCACAAGCGGTTAGTGCTTGCACCGCTTGTGCTCTACGTGCTCCTAAGCGGTTAAGTGAAAGCAGGCGGAGGGGGTCTCTAAGCGGTTCTTGAGGCGAACCCTTCGAGTCCCATCTCTAGAAGCGGTTCGTGTCTAGAACCGCTTCTAGAGATATAGAAGCGGTTGAGACACGAACCGCTTCTATAGTTGAGATTCGAAGCGGTTCGTGTGTAGAACCGCTTGTAGAGACCCCCTTCCGCCAAATATTTTAAACCCCATCTTCCTCCCGAGCTCGCCTTTGGACAGCAGTGGTGGGCGAGAGCAGATTCATGGGGAGAGTGCCGCCAAAATTTTCAATTGAGGCTATTAGCTCTAATTAATTGTTCCTAAGGTGAGTAACATGTTGCTTGACATCCTTCTCACCTATATATTGATGTTTTTGTGCATTGGATGTTGAGAAATCATGTTTTGTTCTTGTGGGAATTGTTAGTGTACATGTTTACATTGTTGGCTTATTTTTTTGTTCTTAAGGTGATATATTGTTTGGTGTATGGAATGAAATGCAATAAATGTGAAACGATGAAAAATTAGAAAGGTGGAGACAAGGTAAAAATAATTTTTATTTAGTAAGATTAAAATGCGGAATGATAGAAAAGGTTTGCATGAACATGTAACAATTAGTTAGTTTTATTTTAAAAAATGCAGAGGATTAGAAATAATTAGTTGGCTTTAGTTGAAAGAATGCGAATGATTAAAAATACAAAACTATTAGACATAGTTAGCTTTAATTAAATATAGTGATAGATGTTGTTATTATTTTTATTGGTGTAGATGAACCGGCAATGGATGTACAATGCGGACCGTCGGTCAAGAGAGTTCAGAGATGGCATGAAGGAGTTTCTCGACGCGGTCGTTGCATTTTTGCCTCCAGGAAGCTTCATACGTTGTCCGTGCGTAGATTGCAAGAATGAGAAGGAGCACTCCGAACGATGGATGGTTATGAGCCATGTGATCACGAGAGGTTTCATTGCAAACTATACATGCTGGACCCACCATGGAGAAACAGAGGCGATTCGACAGGAAGACGATGAAGAAGACGAAGAAGAGGAAGATAGAGCCAACAGTATGCCGGACACCACTCAATACGGGTCCGTGGAAGATACAGTCGACGAGTTTGGCGATGATGAGTTAGATCAGATGCTCCGTGATGGAGAGGGAGAGTTCACAGAGGAAAGACAATACAAGAAGTTTAAGAGCATGGTAGAAGACCATAGAAGCGCTTTACCCAAACTGTGGACAAGGCCACAAAAAGTGCGTGACTACACTAGAACTCATGCAATGGAAGGCCACAAACGGTGTGTCGGACAAGGCATTCAATGGTTTGTTATCACTCAGTAAAGAAGTTGCTTCAGGAAGGTAACACTCTACCCGAATCCACGATGAAGCGAAGCGAGTCCTCTGCCCTTTAGGATTGCAAGTCGGAAGATACACGATGTCCTAACGATTGTATCCTATATCGCAATGAGTATGCCGATTTGGAGGTTTGTCCGGTGTGCGAAGAATCCGGTATAAGGTGCAGCGTGACGATCCGTGAATTAGATGGGAATCGACGAAGAAGAACTCCACCAAAGTATTGTGGTATTTCCTGTGATCCCCGGTTGAAGCGTCCTTTTGCTAACGAAGGTCATGCTAAGATGATGCGTTGGCATGTAGAAGAGCGTAAGGAAGACGGGATGCTTAGACACCTGCAGATGGCTCGCGATGGAGGAAAGTAGATCGGGCTTACGAACTTTGCAAATGAGGTCGAAATATAAGGTTTGGGTTGAGCACCGATGGGATGAATCCTTTCGCCGGTTGAGCAAAGATCCATAGCACCTAGCCCGTGGCGCTTTGCATCTATAACATTCCTCCATGGTGTGCATGAAGTGGAAGTACATCATGATGCCATTGTTGATCGAAGGCGAAGCAACACGAAACGACATCGATGTGTACCGAAGCCATTGGTTGAAGACCTTGTGAAGTTGTGGGAGGATGGTGTACGGGTTTGGGATGAGTACAAAAGAGTATTTCAACTGCGTGCATTGTTGTTTGTAACAATCAACGATTGGCGCTCTCGGTAACTCCGTCCAAATCACAAAGGGTTTAAAGCCCGCACCAGTGCATAGATGAAACGGACTGCATGTACTGAAAAACTCTCGGAAGTGTGTGTACATGGGCCACCGCAGTTTCTTCCTAGCAGTCATGCTTTGAGGTGGAAAGGCGATAATTTAATCTGAGAACAGAATTGCGTGTTAAGCCTCAAAGATCGTAATGGGCGACTTGTGTTTGCTATGGTAAAGGATCTGAAAGTAGTATTTGGGAAGGGTCTTGGAAGCATACTGCGCGAACGAGGATGGTCATGCACCCACATGGAAGAAGAAATCAATATTTTGGGACTGCCAGATTGGGAAGTTTTGGAGGTTCGTCACTCGCTTGACTTCATGCACATCACGAAGAATGTTTGCTTGAACTCGCTAGGCTACATAGATATGTATGGCAAATCGAAGATACACTTTGCAAGGTCGGAAGGACCTTGAAGACATGGAGGTGAGGTGACCTACATCCGAAAAACAAAGAAGGGACAAAACAACTTTTTCTACATCCCGCGAGCTACACTCCAAGCAAAGAAGAGAGAAAAAGCATGATTGAGTGTTTGAACAGTGTGAAGGTCCTTCGGATACTCCTCAAATGTAAAGAGACTCGTAACACGAAGAGAACAAACTCCAAGGCCTAAAATCCCATGATCGCCTTGTGTTGATGACACAGCTTGCTCGGTGTGAGTCGCCGAGAGGTCTTGCTTTCGAGTGGGTGCGGGGACAATCACAAAGCTATGTTCCTTCTAACGCCATTTCACGAAGGTTGTCGAACCAGCTAAACGCCTAAGTTGGAGGCCGATGTGGTACAAAGTTTGGTTAGCCTCGAGATGATCTTTCCTCCTGCATTCTTTGATATCATGGTTCATCTCACCGTTCACCTTGTGAAGGAGATAGGTATCCTCGGACGGTATCTCGCACAACATGTTCCCTTTCAAGAGGTACATGAGTGTCCTCAAGAAGTACGTCGTAACCGTTCACGTCCGGAAGGTTGCATTGCCGAGGGCTACGTGCGGAGGAGGTGATAGAGTTTTGTGTGGATTACATGAATGATCTAAATCTATCGACGTCCTATATCACGACACGAGGGAGGCTACGGGCAAAGGGACAATAGGAAGGCAATCGATTGCATGCAATGATCTTGTTGCATTCAAGCAAGCACATTTCACTGCTCGAAGCAATCAACTATAGTCGCCCCTATGTCCTTCACAGACAAGAGTGTCCTACACCGTGAGTTCACAGGGAAGACAGAGAGTTGGATAACCACAAAGCACATGGATTCTTTCGGCATTGCCTCTGAAGTACATCCTTGAGGAAGGGTCAAACGATGAACTATTGCAGCGCTTGGCTCGGGGACCATCACAAGAAATCGTGACATTCAAGGGTATGAGATCAATGGTTACACATTCTACACGGATCCCAGATAATAGGAGCACCAACTGAGCAATGGCATGTCAAGTATAGACCCAAGACAACAAATGCAAAAAGTTGGACACATATTATGGTTTCATAGAAGAAATATGGGAGCTCGACTATGGACCTCAAGGTCCCTCTATTTAAGTGCCAATGGGTCAAGCCGACTCCAAATGGTGTGAAGGTCGACAAATACGGCATGACAACCGTGGATCTCACAGAAGTCGGCTATAGGCACGAACCGCTTGTTCTGCAAACGATGTGATGCAGGTCTTCTATGTAATGGACATGTCAAGCAAACCTAAAAAGCAGAAGGACAAGCAAAAGGTAATGCCAAAGCGACATGTGGTTCTCCAAGGCAAACGAAGGATTGTAGGAGTTGAGAACGTCCACCGACGAGGAAGAGTATGGTCGATTCGGACGAGCTCCTCCTTTTACGATTGATGTCGACATAAACGTCCTGCATGACAGTGATGTCGATGCTTCTTACATACGTCACGATCATAACGAAGGAACAATTGTAAAGACGAAGACTTAAGATGTACTACTTGTATACAAATTATTCCATATGATCATGTTGATATGTTGATGTTTAGCATTGCTTGTACATAATTATTTCTACAAATTTTAAAATGAAAACATAGTTAGCTCATAAATTCCCATACAAAAACCCCAAAAGTAGTGTGAAATTTACAACATTACAATGATAGCTATATTAACTAAAAGGAGCAACATTACAATGATAGCTATATTAACTAATTTTTTTAGCATGTCCTCTACTCTTTTCATCCTTTCTAGCTTTTTAATACTCTTGTTGTCATCGAAGCGTGGGATGTGCATCTCTCCTCTTTTAGACACTAGTATGGGGATCTGTGAACTCTCCTTGGCAAAGAAATCTTCTTGTAATGCAGACAATTTGCATTGCAAGATTTTCAAGACTATGGTCGGCTTTATCACCACTACCAATCTGGACATCTTGTGCCTTCAAGCAGTAAAGAATGGAGCGGAAGGTGAAAGTCAAGGAATATGAACAAATGAATAACTTCAAAAACTTACCGACATATTCGAACACTTCATGAACACTCGGGATGGATTCTTGGATGTATGGGAGGTGAACACATTTACAGGATCTCCGCATCGAGGACACGATAGCTTCATCCGCAATGCCTCTAGTTGTCTCTTCGTCTCGCCATTTGATGAAGCCGTCGACATGAATTAATTGCTTCAAAGAGTGAAACAAATTACCATCAACAATATTTTTCTTTACTCCAACATGAATATATCAATAAAACTCCTTGTGGGCATTTCACCGAACACCTTGTGGGCATGAAAAGCAGAGAGCAGGAGGGAGCGTCATGACAGAGAGGAGGCGCTGGGACTTAGAAAATTTGAAGGTGTGGGAGAGTGCATGCGGGGACTTAGAGAATTTAAAGCTCTACCAACTTGTACAAGCGGTTCGTAGTAAGAACCGCTTGTAGAAGTACCATCTACAAGCGGTTGGTATTACCAACCGCTTGTAGAAGGCCACAGTAAAAAAAAGAATGGCAAGGGGGCGCGAGCGGGGTTCGAACCGGGGTGGTTGAGCCCGTACACTCAAGCGCCACAGCGCTAGCCGGGGAGAAGAGATCTTATCGAACTATATGGGCACCGATTGTTTTTAATATGATATTGTCGGCACTTTTACAAGCGGTTGTTGTTACGAACCGCTTGTAGAAGTTTCTCTAGCGGTTCGTAATACCAACCGCTTGTATAGGGCCTTTCACACCGCCCGTCCATGCGTTCTACAAGCGGTTAGTAATACCAACCGCTAGAAGTCCTCTTCAAGCGGTTGATAATACCAACGCTTGTAGATCATCGCCACCTAGCGGTTGTTATTACCGACCGCTTGTAGAAGTTCTCTATATAAAGTTGATCTTGCGCTCTTCCTCACACCCCAAATTTTCTAAGTCCCTTCCCCCACTTCCCAAATTTTCTCAAGGCCGCCTCAAGCGAGACCCAGCACGCCCACCTCGCTAAGGACCTCTTACGCCACCGCTTCGGCCTTGCCCGCCGCTCCACCCCCCGGAGATCCTAGGTGCAGCAAGCCGCCTCCGCTTCTCTCTGCTTTTATGCCCACAAGGTGTTCGTGAAATCTTGTGAATAGTGTTGAGGTCATGTTTTGTGGGTATTGTAATCTTTGAGTTGTTTGGGTTAATGATCGCCATTCATGAGGCTCAAGAATCGCATCCTCTTTTTTAGTCCACAATACAAGGAAATCTTGTTGCAAAAATCATGTATTGGAAGAACAAAGAGTTATAAGTTCTTTGTGAATTTTTGGTTTGAAGTACCCTTATGAATGCACTGAGTTTGGTATGGAGTGAATTTACTCTTGGAGTTAATTCTGGTTAACTCGAATCAATATGATGGTTGTAGTTTAATCGGTGGGGATTGTTACTTGATCTGGATTATTGCTTGGAAAAAGAAATCATCCATTGTATGAATGCTTTTAACACACTTATGTCGGTGGATCTTTGAATGTTGTATCACGAAGATTGCACATGTCAATTTGTAGGCCTTTGATATCGTGATTAGCATTGTAATTTTTTTGTTGTTACATACAATATGTGATTTGCTTCTCACGGTTCTAGATGATTTTGGCCCGATTGAAACAGCCTTGCTTCTCACGGTCGGTGTCGCTACAGTCTTCACGGGTTGCGGTCTCATGTCATGCTTGGTCCCTTGATTTGATGTAGACATAATGCGTATCACCGCCTTGATGTAGACATAATGCGTATCATCGCTATGCTGGTCAGATGAAGATAAGGACTCAGTAAAATTTGCTGCATAAACAAATAATGATTCATTCTTATTCCACACTAATATGATTTTCAAAAAATGAAATAAGGTTATAAATCCACGACTAGAATGTTAATAGTCTATTACACAAAAAGAAAGCAGAGCAATCAGTTCCTTGTCAACCAAGCACGTCACCTCATGGCCTTTCTCCACGGAGTGTATCGTATGCTTTGCTGGCAGCCATGCTTTTGGGAACTTGCAGGTGCTGGTCACTCCAGACAGCACCTTCTCGAGATGGCACCTAATATACGCCGATGGGCTCAAGAGCGATTAAACAGCATAGCGCTTCTTATTGCCGTGGTGGCGACATCATTCGACGACAAAGTAAATTGCCTAACTAGAGTAATCTATCAAGTACATCTACAAATTTTTTCAAAGTACCATTTTCTCCCTACCGTAGCACGACGGTGTATTTGTGCAAGACATGCCGTCCGGGATACTGCGCACCGTAGCACGGCGGTGACTTCTGCAAAAAGGCCACTTCATATGGCATGAAGCAAATCACACACTCGGTGTGTCGGGTTCGATCAAGCACTCTATGGTTGCCGTCACCTCGCCATGCTGCGTGCGGGTCTTGGTTGATTTATTAGTCGAGTTCCATCAACATTATCATAAGAAGGGAGAAAAAGCGCTACAAATGTTTATATTTTAAGTCTATCCTGATCGGACAAACTATTGCCTCAATGCATATAGGAAGTGCAGATATTCAATTACAACATCTATAACTGACCGTGTCTCGTAAATATTGATGCAGGAATACCTAAGTAGATGGAAATTTCGAACAACAAACCATAAATAATGGAGGTTCTGCTGAGGGTGTAGGAAAAACATCTAGTTCCAACAAGCAAGACATTGTTAAGTTGTTGCATTCAAGATGAGCAAATATGTATTAAGGATAATATCATGTGACAATACAATGAATCGTACAAACAAGAATAACCGCAAGTTTTTGACATATTTTCCGAATTAATGAATACCATTTGACAATTGTACAACTCCAGAAGTTATCAGTCTGCGTGGAACGCGCCTTTTTTATGTATTACTTCGGTGAGCAGGAAGAAACAAACTTTCCCTCTAATGTTGCTCAAATGGGCCTCAGTCAACGCAGTTTTAACCGTACTGCTATTTTTTTTAGCGACGATGGTTTGCATGTTGTAGCAAACATAAAATCCACATAGGTTATTTCACGACTTTCTTTGGTAGCGCAAATAAAACCTACGGTTAGTTCTAGAGTCACTATTACGGGGTTTGATATAGAATTGTTGTGTATAGCGGATACCGAAAGTTCAAATCATCTTGTAGTTTAGTCAATCTTTCACGTGTTTGAGCGCTCTACAAGATTGCAAAAGGTTAGCCTAAGCCATTCCAATAGCAATATAAACACGGAACAACTTACACGACCATATGCGTAGGAAGCGTGATTACAGGTGAGTAATTTTGCGATAGGTGTCAAGTCGTGGTTTCCGCCACGTCGGAATCAAGGTATTTAACCGGTTTGTGGTGGTTCAATTACAATTAGAACCCGATGAAACCTACAGGTATATCACAATGGACAATGAGCGAAGCGAGTTGTGTGCACATGATCTGAGACTCAAAGTATAGCATGTGGTAGCACTTACCACAGGTTATGGGGTATAAGTATGAATTCTTTATCTTTTGTGCTAGCAATGCCTCTATCACGTATTTCTCGACCATGTTTATATCCTCATCCATTGTTTGCTTTGAGACTATATGTGGGTCGAGGAAACCGATCGATAGTTTCGCTTGTAAGCTTCAAGTTGCATGTATCTATATATACAAAAGCGAATTATATATATATTGGAGGACATTTATCACTATTAGGCGAATGTAGACTGTGATAGCACACACTTACAAGGTCCACATCTTATGAGTCTTGGCGTCGGCGTCGAGGTTGTAGAGATGGAACAAGTCGAGAAAATCGACGTGAAAAAGCCCCACGAGTCGTTGAATAGATGTTCATACTTGAAATTAACGCCGATACTTGTTGTAATGCGTTCACGCTCTGGCTTTCCAAATTCTTGGGTGTACCACTTATGCAATTGTTGGCAAGGTATACTAAGTGAAGTTCTGCTGCCTTTTCGTTAATGTGACTCTCCTAGCTTGTATTTTTTAGCCAACTCGCAAATGGATAGTCGACTTGTTCTTGCCTTTCTTTCTTCTTTGCCCTTGCCTTTCTTTGTTTTGTATGAACCCTTCACGGAGAGGAATGGGCAGGAAAGAGGTCAACATTATGTACATCAAGTGGAGTCTGCTTTGTCTGTGCATTTGATTGGTAGCCAATGATCGACGGCGATACAATAGGCGAATCGGATCGTCATTGTTGCATGACAGAAGGGGCGACCAGGGAGATGTCGCTGCTAGGCCATTGGATGAATGTGCCAATGGCATCCCCAAGTTTCACGATCTCGTCGTTTGGCGGCTTCTGTAGATCGACAATTTTGAAACTATCAAATACCCCGTCCACATTGACCTTGGTGAAACCCGGTGCTATCATGGTACCGTGCACCATGGTCCCCTTAGTGGATGGATATGCCATGCCCCAAGCAGCCGTCAGAGGAACGGTGCCATTGTTAATTCTCACTTGGAGATTGCACTGCGTGGCCACCTTAATGTCACATACAGGATAAGTCCCGCTATGTTCATCTATGTCACTTGGAGAGCGGATGCACAAATGCTCTTCACAGGCGGTGGGGTGACTTGCGGACATATACGGGGCTTGTGCAGTATTTCTTTCTTGATTGGTGAGCCTTTCCTCGAGGATTCTTATCCTTTCATAAAATTCTTCTCTCAGTTCTCCCCTCAACTCTTCTCTCAACTCTCCTCTCAACTTGTCCTCCAAATTCTTTATAAGATTTGACTCGCGCTCGGCTTTAGTTCTCTTCTTACTTGGTATATGTGGAAGTCGTGCAGAATCCATTTTCCATGGAACAAAAACCCCTATGCCTCTTGTGCGACCGGTGTTCCTTGTTTCCCAAGGCCATGGACGGTGCATCTTTCTCCTGTCACGGCAAAAAAGAGCCATCGGCCGATTGTGTACTCAACGCTACCTACAAGATCCCGACAAGTTATTTCACTTATGAAGTCATGGACTAATTACGTAAAATTGGTAGTTCGATTTATATATTACGGCGTTGGCGGACTTCCTCGTCATGGGGTTTACTGAAGGAGGCGGTTTGCGGAGGGCGTGGCGAAGACCTCGCTCTTAGCCGATCTCACGCACGTGGATCTGTGATTGATGGAAATGGCGAGATACCCTCCTCGTCCTCCTGTCCCATTCGCTCTCTTCCCCGCGTAGAGCGGTGCAGTCTTTGGGGGTGAGTGTTCCTTGCTGCAAGGCCTTGTTTGCTTCACTTTGGCGCACAAATTCATATGTCGTCTTCATCTCAACAAAAGCATGCGTGTCGCATCAATGAACCCATACTTAGAGTATGGATCTATATTCTTCTTGGCGTAGTCTCTGGCGTATGCTTGAAGGTCTTCCATGCCTTTCTGCCGCTAGCGATTAGCATACCGTCGCACTAGGGGCGAATTCTTGGGAATGTTGAGCGATGAAAGAACTTCCGTCGACAAGGCATTGCGAGCCTCAATAGTCACCAACCTCCGGGAAGATAGCGTGATCGAACCCGTTCGTGCTACTATCCCGCACATACTCAAAATGCATTATTTGCCTTTTTGGCTTTCTAGGGCCCCATCCTTTGGATCGATCTCTGTAATGGTATATCGGTCTGTTGGCCTTTTGTTTGGTCCTCTTGCAGCAGGTCGGTTCTTCTTTTGAGGCACATCATGTCCTTGAGCGATGGATTAGAGGCGACATCTTCTTTATAAGTTAAAATAGTTTGAGGCGAACTAAAAGAGAAGAACAAATAAAATCAAATTAGAGTGAATAAGTTTGTGGATACCATGGCTTGTTATTAGCCTTTTAAAAGAACTAGCCTAAATGGCTTGTTATTAGCCTTTTAGCAAAAGAAGCGAACTAGGAGGTTGCGAACTTAATAAAATTTGGCACCTCCCTAAAACTAGGACATCCACAGCGAGACAAGCGAAGAATACATATGGATTGAACTTTGACGAGTTAACGAGAATAATAGAGCGAAGCTCGAGGATCTCACATATGAACATATACAATATTACGAATAAAGCAATTAGCATAAAGCTCATATTGATTGTTTGAATGTTCTCGAGATGTCGGGTTGCCTTAAAAGGCCCTCCTACATACAATGGACAAGTAATAGACTAGATTGTGACAACTTTATCTCAATAACAGATTTAATACTTGACGGGTTAAGTATAAATCTACTCAATTGGTTATCTTATATGCGCAAGAATAGTGAATCATTCAAAGCAAGCTTACTGGACAGTAAATAACATGCTCTGAAGCAATGCTAAGGAAACAAGATAGTGAAATGTTACCAGAACAGCCGCAAAATATATGACAATAGCACACTAACTAAGCATATAAAGACAGGTTTGCAATAGAACTAATCAAATATATATATATATATATATATATATATATATATATATATATATATATATATATATGAAAGTGAAATTATTTGCTAAGATTTGTTGTCACAATTAGTCTATTCCATCCCTAAATCATCCTTTGAACATTAAGCCCACACGCAAGGTCCCCAAGCATGAGATCGGTGGCCCTTTGCAAGGCCGAGAATAATCACGAAGTGTCCCGAACTCACTAACTAGCGAGCAACACCGAAAAATAGAGCAAATGGCGGCGGTGCCTCCGGATCGAGCGGCCTCTAGCTCGATGGCTAGTCCCCGAAATACTCAATCGGTTCAGCGATCCTCGGATCCTGAGAGAGGCACCGTGTTGCTTACGTAGCGTTGGATCCGAGCCAACAAAGCCGAGGCAAAGCGCGAGAATCACGGTTGAAGCCGAGATGCACAAGAACAGTGCCCACCGCGTGGAACACGTCATGCGGGGAGGATGCCGATGCGGGGAGGATGTCGATCTTAGGGAGGGAGGTCGATGGCGGGAGGGGCGCCGAGAGGGAGGATGCGATCAGGGAGGATGTCGATCTTGCGGGGAGGAGGTCGATGGCGGGGAGGGCGTCGAGAGGAGGATGCCGAGAGGGGAGGCCACCGTGACGCCAGGGGAGATCGCCGCGGGAGACAAAAGGTCCGCAGAGCTGGGTTAGGGTTTGGTGCTTGTGTGAATGAATGCTGTGGAGAGATATATAAGAGACAATACCACGAGCGGTTCTAAATAGAAACGATCTATGATATTTATATCACTGAGCGGTTCTAAAATAGAACGATCTGTGATGTTTTATCACAGGTATCGTGAGACTGTTCTATTTTAGAACCGTCTGTGATAACAAAACATCACGAGCGGTTCTATTTTAGAAACGATGCAGTGATAATAAACTATCCTGATCGTTCTATTTTAGAACCGCATCTATGTAAACATCACAGACGCTATTGAATTTAGAACCGTTTGTGGTAAGTACTTTTCATTTTTTGAATGGAATGGCAGGAGCTCTGCCTCTTGCATTAAAGGAAGATAGTCATGAGCTCTGCCTTGCATTGAAGGAAGATAGTCATCACAATCCTGACATAATTCAGATGCTTCACAAGCTACTTACTAAGGTCATCACAATCGTATAAACATAATTCGATGCTTCTGAAGCTACTTACAAAGATCATCACAATCATATGTACAAAGCATGATGGGTCGTATCATCCTTATATGTAATATTATTACACATGAAAATTTGTAAACATGATGACAATGCACCCTTCTCATAACTACTCCACATGCTTATTCTTTTGTATGAAAATTAGCCCTTCATGATGATCGGCGTGTGTAGCTTGCTTCCTCATGTTGTTCTTCCGGGACGAGGATGTCATTTCCGATAGGTGGCAACTCATCAAATTGATTGTACTCTTCCTCATCTACTACATTCTCAACTCAGACAATTCTCCTTTTTCCACGAAGAACTTCGTGGCGCTTCTTGTTGGGCGGGTCGGTTACATAGAAGACTTGAACAACTTGGTTAGCGAGTATGAATGGTTCATCTTGGTATCCGACACGTTCGAGGTCCACAGTAGTGATGCCATTCCTGTCAACCTTCACGTGCTGGAGGTGGACCCAACGACACCGAAATAGGGGAATCTTGAAAAGTCGTGGTCGAGCTCCCATATCTCCTCTATGAACCCATAGTAGGAGCTCCTCGTCAACCAGTGGTATTATTGAATGCATCTATCACGGACACCATTGCGGTTTGTGCTCTTCATATCCTGATCTCTCGTGTAAAATGTGTACCCATTTAAGTCATATCCTTTCCATGTGACAAGCGTAAAGTTGGTCCTTTTGCCAACCATGTCGTTGTGTCATCTGAGCTCCAGTGATAGGTCGCTCCTTCAACCATTTGTTGAGCTGAAGGTTATCTTTGTCTCGTGATCCAAGACTCTGCCGTCTTTGGATTCTCTTGCCTTAGCCATTGCTTGTGCTTGGCGATATAGGCGGACACTACTGACCATGTGTTGCAAAACCGTGAAATGGGCTCGAGCATCGCATAACCGAATCGAGCGTGATTGCTTTCCTTGATGGTCCGATACCTGGAGCCTCCCCTCATGGCGAGATCGAGGCACACCTATCGGTTCGACTGGGCCATGTAATCGGCCAGAACTTCGGCGGCCTCTTACGTTGCATAACCTTCAACAATGCTACCCTCGGACGAGATCGATTCGTCACGTAAGACTTGAGAATTCCCATGTACCTCTCGAGCGGGTACATGCTACGTAAAACACTTGGCCGCATATCTTTATCTACGTCACAAGGTGAACAATGAGATGGACCATGATATCGAAAAATGATGGAGGAAATACATCTCAAGATTACATAGAGTCATCACCACCTCGACTGCGAGCATCTAGTCCTTCGGATCGATGACCTTCGGCGATTGTGTTAAAGAAATAACCACACCTAGTGATTGTCTCTCGGACCTTGGCCGCAAAATACTTCTAATTGCGACGGGGAGCATCGTGTCATCGGCACATGACAATCATGAGACTTCATGCGGTTAATTTCAAATCTTCCAACGAAACAAGTCTCTTCATGTTGGAGGAGTAACAGGACGGAACTTTCACACCATGCAAGCACCAGCACGATTCAGTTCTTCGGCCTTTGACAGAGTATAACAAGCGAGGTTCCAAATGCGTCGGCCTTTATCGGTCTCTTTTCGGTGCTAACTTTCGGGTCTTATGCCCATATCGACCAAGTCAAGCCATGCGTTGATACCATCCTTTGTTTTACCCTTAATGTTGAGTAAGAGACCAATCAACATCACGAGACATTCTTCTCTCGTGCATGACATCGATGCGATGGCGAACTTCTAGGTGCTCGATAAGGTAGGTCCCGAATATTGATCTCTTCTTCCACATGCTCTTTTCACGGGTACTTGATTTCGTCCCTTTCCATACGCAACATCCAAATCCTTAACAATGTCATGAACATCTCTCCGCTCAAGCGCCTTGGAGCTGAACCATTTTCGTTCCTTCCGTCGAAAAGTTGCTTCATCTTGCGATATGGGTGATTCCTCGAAGGAACCTCTGATGGCGCATGTACGGTTTTGCGGGAGTGATTGACCATAAACTCTCGGTATCATCTAAGCGATGAGTGCGAGCTTTGGTTCCTTTTGTACTGGCACAGCGGTTAGCAAAGCGGGGTAATCATTTATGGTGCGAGAACAACAAGCATTAAAAGTAAAGTTCTCTCGTTTATACGCATCCCATACGTGTACCCGGTAACCCACAATGTTTTAGATCTTCCACCAATGGAGCTAGGTACACATCAATATCGTTCCCGTGTTGTTTCGGTCCTTGGATAAGCATGATACAACATAATGTACTTCGCTTCATACACAACCAAGGAGGAAGGTTGTAGATCTGATTTCTGAGACCAAGTGCTATCTTGCCGGTCGCTCATGTTACCGAAAGGATTCATTCCATCTGTACTCAATCCAAACCTTATATTTCTCGGATCCGCACCAATTCTTGAAAGCTCATCGATGTTTCTCCTTTGGATGGAATCAGCAGGTGCCTTAGCATTCCATCATTCTTCGGCTCCTCAAAGTGCCAGCGCAAGCAGTTTTGCCTCCTTTGGGTTCGCAAACAAAGCGCTTCAAATGGGGAATTCTGGCGAGATACCATGCCACCTTAGCGAGGAGGACCTTTTTTCACCTCAATGCTCTCGCCATCATCATCTGAATGACTCTTACGCTTGTCTGGGATCGTTGCACACGGACATATATGCAAGTTTGTGTACTCTTTGCGGATACAGGATCTGATCGTTTGGACATGCATGTATTCTTTCTACTTCCATTCCCAAGGGACAAAGAACCTTCTTGGCTTTGTAGGTGGTTGTCGACAACTTCGTTTCCCTCTCGAAGCATGTCCGCCAATAGGCGTAATGAATTTTGTGAAACTCTTGTCGGACCAACCGTTGCTTGCCTTCAATTTGAGTAGTTCAAGCACGGATGATAACCTTGTGTATTTCAACTTGCACCTCGCGAACAAAGGTTTCTCAGAGTCCTCCATCAAGCCACGAACTTTCCATATTCCCTGTCATCAAGGTTTCATATCGCGCAGCAACATCTCGATCCAAATTGTCATCGTCAACCTGTCCTCATCGAAGCACAATCGATATGATCATCCGACATATCATTGACTCGCGTCGACGATATTAACACTACTTGCGCTTCTTGTATATTATGCTCTTATATGACCGGTCCAACATGTATAGCCCTTTTGAAACCCCTCCGAATCAAGTGTTAGCTTCGATCTGCGGCGAAGTTTGAAACATCTTCAGATTTTATAATCAATGCACGGACATGACATGAATTGCACCCCTTATTAAACATATCCTCCTCTGCGGCTCTTTTGAAAGTGGAGACGCCATTAAGGTACTCGGCACTCGTCACGGTTCTCGGCGTACATCGACTTCGATCCATCTACGCTACACATGTAACACTTAGTGTTAAATATTAAGTGCACTGGTGTAGCGTATGCACACATTCTTAAACTAATTATGCAATTACATACCTTAATTACATCACAAAAGAAATAATTAACACAATTCAAATTAATCTTCAATATAATAATGAAATTAGAACCCATTACTAACCTTAGATCACCAAAAGACTTGAATTGATCTATAAGCTAGATCTAAACAATCTTTAAATTCTATCCTTAACAAGCTAGCTAGCTACATCATGATCGAATATTATATTATGCAAATAGAACCATTACTAGCTAACCTTATAGATCAAACAACCAACACATGGTTCTACAAGCTAGATCTAAAAAATCATCAAATTCCTTCCTTATCAAGCTAGATGTTGAATATAATGCAATTAAAACACATTACTAACCAAATATCACAAACAACATATGGATCCGGCTACAATTAAGCTAGATCTAATCAAACAATCTTTAAATTAATTCTCTCTAACCAACCTAGATATTGAATTGGATGCATGCAATTAGAGAACTCATTACTAACCTTAGATCACCAAAATCAAATGAATCTAATATCACCCTTGAAATCAATGGCTTTCTTTAAAAAATCGCCTCACTTCCACACCGCCACTAGGATAGAAACCAAACCCTACAAGCGAAGTGGATGGAACGAGGCTCTGTTTTTCACGAGCTCGAGACGGTTTATCACATACGGTTTTATATTACGACCGTCGTGATGCAAGAAATATCACAGACGGTTTCTAAATATAACAAATGCCTGTAATGACTCTTGTAGATATTGCGAGCGGTTGTGTTATATAACCGTCTCAGGAAATCCTGAGCAGTTTTACCAAAACCGTGCGTAATGAAATCTTATGCCATCATAGGCGGTTATATTTAGAAACCGTCTGTGATATTTCTTGCATCCGTAGCGGTACGTAATATCGCAAACCGATATTCGTAACCCAGCGGTTTGAGTACATAACCGTCTATGATGTTCCATATTACGAGCGGTTTTCAAAACCGTCTGTGATCGTCGTCGATATAAGCCTCGTTAGTAGTGTTGTTGACCTTGGTGATCAATTGATGTAGTAGTGTTTGTTGACCTTGGTGATCGAAGAATAAACAAGTGCTTAGTAATTATATTAACTTAATTGGTTTCTAATAATTTTATTTTCGATTTAAAACTTTATGCTTGCCCATCCACTATAGATCAGAGCCAGAGGTGCATTGGTAGTGCTTAATATCCAACTAAGGTTGCATCCCAAGTCCAAACATTTTCTTTCTTCTTGCTATGTATTTATTTGTAGCTTGCTTTTTTTCCTTTCTGATTGATCATGGATAACAGAAGTTTATTCTGCCATTTGATCATGTGATTATAGTTCCTTTACCACCTTGTACTGTATTTTTCATTGCTTTGTTCTTGTAAGAAAACCTTGGATCCTTCTTGAATATTTATTCTGTTGTATATTTAGTAAAAGTTTCATATGTCCCTATTTCATTGTTTTCTCTTTGGGCCCCTTTAGATACAAAGGGGCAGCATTTACAAGTGTGCATTTTAATCCTATTAACATAGTTGGTTGTTGTTCCGTAGGCTAGAAATTTCAAGATTCCAATCCATTGTTTTGATGTGAAGGGTTATCTCTTATGACTAATTATGCTTTTGTGATAATTGTCCACATAAATTAGTGCTGTAACGTTATGGGATTATGGTTCCTTTGTCGAATTAGTTTGCTGAGCTAGTAATTTTCCTTGTTGCACTTTGGCATTGCTATAATTATTGTCCCAAACTCTCAATGGTCATTGTAGTTTATTGAATGTCTCATCGCAAGTTTTATGTACTAGGTATAGTTGACTTGAGATTTTTTTTGACTTCTACGAGAATTTTGTACAATTAAATTTAGCACAATTAATACCAAACAAATGCTCATGACTAAACTGCCATTTGATAAGTTGCATACCCAGAATGACCATGCAATGCTGTATAGGAATCCCTGCAGAATCCACACCAGATCAGATCAAATAGTTCAATGTTGTATGGGCACTGGGCAGCTGCCTAAAACATCCCAAGTAGAGTAAACTTTAACATCACAAAAGTGTATCCAAAGAGATTTCCTATTTTATTTCCTTGCTTATAAATTTAGGAGTTGAGATAGCTTTAAAAGAGTCATGACTCGTATGCATCACGAGGCTAAATATGGGGAGGAGATGGTTCGGACCCATGGTGAGGGCTACGGTAGGCGGGGAGATGTTGGCGTCGGCGCCTTGTACTTGGCGGCGGTGGCAAGAGTCACAGGAGGTTCTCCATGTTCGATGGATTCATCGATTCCTCCATGACTCGAGACTTGTGAGGAGTTTTGGGCCTCGTCCAAGTAGTACACGTCTTGCCCAGGAGGCTAAGTTGGAGGAAAATATGAGGAGACAAGAAACTGGTTGCGAGGATTACATGAGGCAACAACAAGAATATCGGAGGCAACAACAAGAAGCCATGTGCGCATGGCACTCACAATGAATGTAAGTTCATTTTCATATCGCCAAACAATCGACTTTACGCTTTCAAATTGATTATATCGCGATTATTACCGCGAGGATTGTATGTCTCTTGCATTTGGAAGTCCTATCAACCTTCCGTCCCTGCTTCAGTTTCAGACTCCACCCATTCTTCCATTTATGACCTCACCATTCATGGTACTTGGCTTTCTATTCGATTTTTGTATATAGTTTTGTCAAATTGTTCAAACTAACCATTTGCATCCTTATATGATGTAGAGAACGGTGGCTCGGCAGCGAGCTCGCAGGAGGCAATGGTTCACATGAGGAACGCCGACTTTGATTCACCGGTGAATAGGTTCAATGATGTGGTTAACTTGGGTGGAGGCTCCGACGAATGAAGTTGTATGGTTATATATGTTTTTGTGACGATTTGTGATTGTATGTGTTTGATGTGGATTGTTGCGTATGTTTTGTGATTGTATGTTTTGCGTATGAGTTCAACGACGATTTGTGATTTGTGACGAATGAAGTTGTATGATTGTATGTTTTGTGATGTTTGGTGCTGTTATAATTGTTATTGTGATGTTTGTGTGAATTATAGATTATTTATTATTGTGATATTATCGTATATTGTTATTGTTTGTTTTGAAGCTTATTTTTGAACAAATCTGTTTTTCCTGTAATCGATTATTTTTAAATCGACTGCAGGGTCGGCCAGTGATAATATAATATATTTTAAATCGGTTTCTATAAGCCGGCGAAAATATCTTAATATTTTAAATCGGTATTGACTCAAGGCGGACGAAAATATGCAACGTATTTTTACCGTCGGTATTGACTCGGTGATTTTAAATGCGATATTGACTCGGTAAGCGGAAATATGCAAGCGTATTTTCATCGGCTCTTCTATAACCGAAAAGCAACGCGTTAGTGCCGCTAACGACCACTGACGAATCACGTTTTAAATCGGGCGGTGTAATAAGCGAAAACACATGTATTTTAAATGCGATGGTAAAGAAAATTTTCATATTTTAAATGCATTTTTTCGTCGCTAATTTTGCGTCGTATGGCAGACAAAAATAGTCATTTTAAATCGGTTATACCTAATTTTAAATGGGTTTTGGGCCGACGAAAAAAGTCGGTTTTCCTGTAGTGAGGGGGCACTTGTCAGTGAAAGCGAGATAGAGAGGGACGTGACGGGTTGAAATTCTTGCTTAGCTCAACTTCGACCATAGGCATGGTAGCGGGCATGTGGGCCGTGAGGGAGAGGAAGAGAGACAGAGGGGAAGACAAAGCAGTTCGGTTGGCTCGGGTTCTAAGGGGAGAAAAGAAAGGGGCAAGAGGCCCAGCGAATGGCGAGATTCGCCACAAGTGGAGGAGAGAGGAAAAGAAAGGCTTGGAGATTTTATTTGAATTTAAATTTTGAAATTTGAGAAGGTTTTGCGACACAAGGGTTTTAAAGTGTTTTTTAATAGCGCACAATTTGATTTTAAATTTTTGCAACTTCAATTTTTGAGCCAAGGAAATTATTTTCAATTTTAAATTCATTGGAAAGTTTTTGGGAGAATTTTAAATGCACCAAAAGTTTTCAAAAATAATGAAAATCATGCATTTTTATTTTGATGTGTGTGTGTATATATATGAATGCTATTCTACAGCTACGTGTAGAATAGTATATTCTACCTTGACAGTTGCTTTACTGCAACCGGCGCGTGCGACTATCCAGTTGACTAAGCGTGTTTGTACATAAATGACTAATAAATGCTACTTAATGCTTGTACATGAATATGTTTTTTTTTATTTAGCCATAACTTTTAAATGTGATTGATTTTGTTCTTTAAATTTTATAGATTTGTAGAATCTTATCTTCTCTACATATGGTAATTTTTTGAGAATTTTTGAAAATATGTACATGTATTTTTTATGAACTTTAGAAAAAATTGGATATGTTGCTTTTTACTGGATAAGAGTGCTATACACAGGTATAGTAATACTTTAAGTAAAATGCAGTAAAATTTATAAGTCTCATTAATAAACATTAATTTTTCTGGCTGGTAACAAATTATATATATATGTTTTACTATTATACAGATAAGTAAATCGATGTTCATTTTAGCAGTAAAATTTGATTCATGTAACATTTATTAGCGAAACTTATATTATGTTGTTCCTCTCATCATCAATAATCTATTGGTGAAATTTGTTCATGAATCAGAGTATCGAATAAAAAGTTATAATTAAAATAAAGAAAGAACAGACTTGTATACAAACTAGAAAATGCAGTAACTAGGGAAGTAGTAAGGGTGGCCGAAACAACTAGTAAGCGCATTTATTAGTCTGTATATGATTCTGTTCTTACTTTATTTTACTATAACTTTTTATTCTTAGCTCTAATTAACAAACAGTTTTCACCAGTAGTTTACTGACAACAAAAGTAACATAATGATATAAGTCTCACTAATAAACACTGCACGAATGAGTTTTTACTACCAATTTACCGTAAGATTTTACTACCGTATGGCAGTAAAATCTATAAGTCTTATTAATAAACATTAATTTTTCTGGCTAGTAACAAATTTTACTATTCTTATATATAGATTTTACTATATATATATATATCAGTGCTAATGGTGAATTCGTATTGCTAATTTCGTGCTAATGGCATGTAGAAGTTTTGAAAAATTCTCAAAAAATTACCACATGTGGGGTGAACCTCTACAACCACGAAAAATTTGAAGATGAAACTCAATCGCATTTGTAAATGCGATTGAGTTTTCATCAGCATTCATATATATATATATATATATATATATATATATATGTCTTTTAATGAGAGTACATACTCCTACCTTCAATATACCACTTAAATGAAAGTATTATACTTATTTATCATTTTGATATACTTCAATAATGATTCTAAGATACTCAATGTGATATGGTTGAAAAAAATCATTGAGCCCTATATTTTTTTGCTATATACACTTTTACATATGTGAAAAGAATATATAAACAAATTATGCTATAAAGGGTGGACTTTGATGAAATTTTTTGTGGCACTCATTTGGAGTATCTTATATCGATGTTAGAGTATACTCAAAGGATAAAAGGTAATAATATCATTTAGGCGTTATCGATTGAAGTACGAAATCGTATATAGAACCATTTTCATATATATATATATATATATATATATATATATATATATATATATATATATATATATATATATATATATATATGTTTTACTATTATCTGATAGTAAATTGATGTTCATTTTAGTAGTAAAATTTGATTCATGTAACGTTTATTAGCGAAACTTATATCATATTGTTCCTCTAGTCATCAGTAATCTACTGGTAAAATTTGTTCACGAATCAGAGCATTGAATAAAAAGTTATAACTAAAATAAATAAAGAACAGATATGTATATAAACTAGAAAATGAAATAACTAGTGAAGCAGTAAGGGTGGTCGAAACAACTAGTAAGCACAGTTGTTAGATTGTATATGATTTTGTTCTTACTTTATTTTAGCCCAAACTTTTTATTCGTAGCTCCAATTAACGAGCAATAGTTTTTACCAGTAGTTTATTGATGACAAGAGAAACATAATGATATAAGTCTCGCTAATAAGCATGGCACGAATGAGTTTTTACTACCAATTTATCGAATGTACCAAGATTTTACTGCCGTATGGCAGTAAAATTTATGTATACTTATAGTAAAATCTATGTATACGGATAGTAAAATCTGATTTATACAGTAAGACTAGTATCAATATGTAGCTCTCGTCGCCAATAAGCCAATGATGAAAATTGTTTGTGAATTAGAGCTATCAATAAAAATATATGGCTAAAATAAAGGAAAAATATATTCATGTACAAACTACAATATGCATTAACTAGATGAGTTGACCAACGCATAAACTAGTAACTGATTTGGTAGCAATGCAATCAGTTATTCTATAGTAAAACATATTTGTGATTTACTACTAAATTGGATTCAATCAGTACGGTGTAATTTGCATGCACGTCGCCAGGAAATTCATCAGTTGTTCTATAGTAAAGTGTTTCGTGATTTACTACGGGCTGTATTTATTGGGGTTGTTTGCAACACATTAACTCACTGTTGTTTGCATGTGCTTCTCCAGCCAAAACGCAGAATAGGTATTCTATGCTCAGGAGTAGAATAGCGTCACCGTGTGTGTATATATATGCCGATCTTGTTACTTGTATGGCTGCTATTTGAACATGGAACAAGATTCGCCGAAAAAAAAACACGGGACATGATCACAAACATCTGTTTGTTAACATAGTGCGAAGAGAAGTTAGTGTGGCCGGCACATTCAGCCATGCAGCAGTCTTATTTTCATAGCACTGTGTCGTTGTTCTGTGACTGCACAAATATATGAGCCCCAGCAGGTTCGTTAGTTTGTTTGCTTAGCTTGCTGAAAAAGCGCATGCAAATTAATTAATATTAGGACCTCATTAAGAAGCAAGAGTGAGCTTTATGGAAAAAGATCCAATGACCCCCGTTTTCTTGAAAAAGAAATTAAGAAGAATAATTCCTAATTAGTTTATACGAGAAATGTACTGCCACAAATTCACAATCTCTTCTATATAAAGCATGCGTTTCTTCCAGCAAACATGGTTGTGTAGTTGTTTTAGCAAATAAATTCAGGAGTACAATTAATTCCTTGTGGTTTTTACAGGTAAACATGCTCAGTGAACAGAAACCTACAACGACATCTATCGATCTATGTCGATCACAGCAAGTATATATTCTAGATGCTTTCGCGCGTCATAGAACACTAGATAATGACCCGCGCTACGCCGCGGTGTATGTAATTTGTTTGCTGCGTCACGCCAAATTTTGATCGTTTGATATTTATGGGGAAAATTGTGTAATCTCGGCTTTTTCGTGTTTTTTAGAAAGAACGTGTTGCTAAAGTGATCGGTGAATATTCGTTTTCTAGGAGGTGTTAGCGAATATGTGTTTTAAGGAAAGCGAAGAGGAGATAAATATTGTCGCGATGGGATGATGTATGAAAAATGAGGTAGGGGGTTAATGAAAGCAGGACCACAAGCTGCGCTTTGCTCGAACAGAGAATGAGGTCGAGGAGTCTATGGTCGAACAAGGAGACAATGGGCGAGACAGAATTTATCTGGTTCGAGCCCCTGAGAAGTAACAGCTCTACTCGATCGCCTTGTGGCGGTGTTTCTTACCTTTGTGGATACAAAGGAGGATTCTGGTTCAATCTTGGCGATGCTAAGTCTAGAGCTTGAACTCCAGTGTCTGTGTGTTAGTCGTCCCTCGGTGTTTACAAAGCATCGATCTTATACCCATTCTTCTTTACAGCGTTAGGGAGTAACCCTCGGATCGTGGCCTTTATGCATATTGATTGCGGTGGTAGTAGAGTTCCGATCCCGTCGCGCTGCGCCTGCATTACTCCATGATCACGTTCTATGCTGTATGAAGTGATGCGTGCGGGATCAAGGGGCCCTTCTACGACCAGATCATCTCGAGCAGACGGTCGTGAGGGCCACGAGCTTCAGAATATCGTGTCCCGGCTCGAGTGGCCTCGGGCTTAATCTGAGTCCTTGATCGAGGACCCACAGACTAGAAAATGATCAGGCTGTGTTGACCAAACCAAGGGTTGCGACCCCGGCAGCTAGCCCCGAGGCTCAAAGGTCGTAGAAAGTAGCACCAGAATGGCCTCGAGCCTCACCAGAAGAATCGTTAGCGCGCAACCCTTATTAGGTCTTGGAACCTTGTTCGAGGTTGGTGAGATCATAAAGTGAATCCAGGCAGAGAACACTGGCGACCTTTGATTTTCGAAATAATCTACGGATGCCAACGTGCCGGCGGACACTGCAATGCTTGAGTCCATGCTCGAGTCTTAAGTGAGCCCGTCTAATCATGCTGGCCGCGCCTTTTGGAAGCCCTGGGAGGAGATTAAATCCTAAGGCGCCGTGGAAGACCAGAGCTTTGGATAATCGACTGAGTTTTGCGCCCTCCTCCCAAGCCTTCTCGCTTGAAGCGGACCGCCTTTCCATCTTCACTCGGCGTTTTGCCATGGACAAGTTTGGGAAAAGCACCTTGCTCGGTCCACGAGGATGAAGGAGCTCGAGGCCACTGAGGCTGTTGGATCCGGTGACTGGCGGTTGCGGTGGCGAGACCGAACCTCATCCAGAGATAGCCGAGATCGTCTGCCTTGGCGACATTCCCTCTTGAGCTGCGGACCGGGAAGCGAATTCTTGGCCAGACATCCTCGGCAGTTGCGGATTGAAGTGATCAACTGGTACCCAACTCGATCCTCACTTGGCGAGTCTTCTCCCATCTATGCGAGGGTTCTGAGGATTCTTCCCACGCCCTCGCTCTTCTTCCGCTATTCTCCCTCTTCGCTCAGGGAAGGACCCGTGATCAGTGCCTCTACTTAAGCGTGGCCCGAACTCAAGTGGGCTTTGCCCAAGATCCTGGCCGGGACTCTCTCGATCCATGGCAGGCCGGTTCTACCTCAGAAGGGGAGAAGCGGGAAGGCTGCGATCTGAGGGGCCGCCGTTCTTGGGGAGATCCCGAGACCCCGGAGAGGACCTCCTCAATGGCCCAGCAGAAGCCGCCATCGCCATCCACATTTGCGCCACCGCCTTGGCCTCAGCAGTCGGCGATTGCGTGCGACTTCTGCGAGGTCGGGTGTCTCCCACGGAGGAGGTTACATCCGTTCTTCGAGATCAAGGGCAGCGATGATTCGACTTCATGAGGTTCATCTGGTAAGGTCTTGATCCCAAAGGTCTTTGCTTGATTTACGTGCTTCTTCCTCCTCTGATGGCTTTTTGTTCGTGCAGCGCCGAAGAGTCTTAGTCATGACGAGGATCACGAGATGTTAAGAGGTGGCGTCTGAGTATACTCTTAACGACCGGTCGAAGAGCGTCTTCGCAGCTTACCGGAGTAAGCCTTCCCGCGACCTACTGACCTCATCCGAACATGCTTGCGTCTTTGCACGACCGTGCTTACTTGTAGGATCATCAAGAGTTGTGAGAGGCGGCCTTGATGCTGCTCCCTTGCCGATGAGGGCAAGATCAAAGGAAAGAAAAAGACTCAAAAAAGGTGACGAGGGCACTGAAGGCAGAAGGAAACCTCGCATCGAATGGGGTGATCAGCGCCATAGTAAAAGGCGATCATAGCCAATTCCCCGAGCTTCGCATCCTTGGCCTCTCGGGGCCTAACAAGTTTCTTCTACATGGCGGCAACAAAAGCGCAGCGGCTTGCGCCGCCCGAACCACCGAGCTCCCCGCCCGATGATGCGGACTCGTCGCGAGCTTTGCCTCCCCAAACCGGAGGAATAAAGTGGATTCCTCCTCCAAGCTCAGGCGGCCAGGACCATCGCCCGACCATCGGCGAGGCGAGGCCCCAGGCCAGTGGAAGCTGGCTTTGCAGCTTGCTCCATCTCCGGTGTTTTCTTAGTGCTTATCCTTGATTGCAGGACCTCGGCGCTGGGAGACCAGGCTTGCCCACCGCCTGACAATGCACATTGTTGAGGCGAGTCCGAGTCGAGGAGGCTGAGACACCTACATGCTGGCCCTGGCAGATCTCTGAGAACAAAAGCGGCGCTCTTGCAGGGACCTCGAGTTGGGTTCGTTAGGGGAGTTCGACCAAGGCCTTGATAGCCGGACGAGGCGGACCCCCAACCTGCGATCGGCGGGATTCTGACCTTGAGGCCGGGTACCCTCATGATCGTCGATCCTCCGAGACCGAGGAGACATGGGCGTCTGGGCCCCGAGTCCATGGCGCCACCGATCGTCGAATGCCATGCCAAGCCCACGAGGTTCTGCCAGGCCAAGATCGCGCTGATGGCGAGGTCGTGGTTCCTCGAGCCATGGAGGCGACAGCAGCGTGGGAAACACTCCGGCGCCCGGCTGCGAACTTCCAGCCCCATGGAGCGCGTTCCACCGAGGTTGGAGTGGGATGCATCTGCTGCGGCAACTCCGCCTCCAGTGGCGGAACCCGACCACGGAGGTCGGGCGAAGCGATCTTCTTGCAGTACCTACGGTGGAGGTCGACGGCGGACCGATGTGGAAGAATCGAGCTGCGGCCCGTACGTCATCGCGCCAGGCCTCCCGGACAAAGGTGTGCGGTGGTGAAGAAGAAACTCGAGTCCGCGGGGACTGGCGAAGGTTTCGAGATCAACCGCTTCGCCTTAGCGGTGAGCGAGAAGTTCTTCGGTAGCAGCGCATCACCGGCCGACTCCATGAGGTAGGAACTTTCCTTATCTATCACGTAATATGTTAAGTTATGTGTCCTTGTCGACTTCTTACCGTCGCCTTCCTCGTTTTCAAAGCGGTTGGCGGTGTGACCAGCAGGCTTCAAGGTCTCCAGCGAGCACAGCGGCGTGCTCGCCGGATCTTGAAACGCCGTGGAAGAGAGGGCAGCGCTCGAGCTCTGCGGCGACCATCGAGGTTGATCTTGAAATCAGCAGCGCCAGGAGCAATGACTTCGTCGCCGCGATGGTGGCGGGAGGTGTCCCATGCCAGCAGAGCTCGAGAGGACCAGATCCTCGGCGCGAGCATGGGGTTCAAGCCGAGAGCATGGCCGCTCGGCGACGAAGCGATCGAGGCCTTTGATCGCGGGCAGCGCCAAGGTCGGTTGCTAGAAAGCACGCCCTTGGGAAGCGAACTTCTTCGAACTTCGCGCTTTCGAGACCCTCTGGCGCGAGGATCGATGCCCTCGAAAACTCTGAGGAACAAACCGCCGCATGACCCGAGCGCTCTTGGCGTGGCGCGCCAAGGTAGAAGGTGTTAGAAAAACCGTCGCCGAGCTATCATCCTCGACCAAAGCGTCTCGAGCTAGAAGGCCAAGGTCCGCGAAATTGGAGGAGAAGCTTGGCCCGTGCCAGCCAGGCGGCGAACCATGCTGCCCAACAACGACGAAGCGTCGCCCGACCACGCAGACGCAACCGCGAGGCCCTCTGCGGACAGACCGAAGTCACGATCTTTGCGGGCGAGTCGTGAGCTCGAACAAGAAAGCTTCAGCAGCAGCGAATGGAGATGTCATGAGTTCGATCATCGCTTGGTCTGTAAAACATTTAGCGTTGATTAACGGGCAGGTTTTACCTTTTTTGAAGTGTCGCTTCTTGTTGCGTGATCAAAGATCCGCCGGTGGTTAAATAGATATTACGACCTAGCCCAGCCCGTTAGGTCAAAATTAGAAACAGCGCCGACCTTGAGACCTAAGTGAAAAAACAAACAAGTGACCATGACTGCTTGAATCGGGATAGAATTCGCCGCGAAAAAGATGCACAAACTGCGAACTTCGGTGAGAAATCACCAACTCCGCGACTCACGACCATCGCGGCGCCTCAATAGCCAAAGGCTGCCCGAGACTTGTAGTTCAATCCGGGCCTTGAGGGGTGAGCTGATTCTTGAATTGTTTAGACTTACGTTGAGCTTCGACCACTATGGGGGTGAGCGTTAAAGCTCGGGATACCGGACTAAAGGCGAATCTGAAGGTCGTGCTCGAAGAAAGCTTCAGGATGCTTATAAAGAAAAAAGACATGAATAGTAGGAATCAGGAGAATATCCTTTTATTGAAATTTTAAAGGTATAGGGATTACACATAAAATTTCTTGAAGTTGATCTATGTTCCACGAGCTATAGAGCTCTCTGCCATCGGGCATCGCTAGCAGGTAAGCCAAGTCGTGATCTGTTGAAAGCGACTCTATAAGGGCCCTCCCACGCGAGATAACTTGTTGGTGTTGGACAATACTGAATCAAGTCTCGGGGCTAAGTCCTAACAAAGAGCTTCCTAGGTCGTGCCAGCAAAGGCGCATGTCTGCGGAGAGCTTGCGGTAATCTTGCTGATCGTGGCGATTGACATGACTTCGCTACTACTTCTGCGAGGCAAGGTCAGGAGCCGCTCTTGCTTTCGAAGTCGGCGTGGTCGACCAAGGCTGACCTGGCCGAGCCAGCGTTACCTCGGGAGGCGGGGCGGACGAATTGCAAACCACAGGTGAAAGGGTGTGGACCACATTGCTCGGTGGCTAATAATCTGAAATAGACCATAAGGCGATTGGGAAGTTAGTCCACCAGTCGTCTTAGTAGCGTTTGAGCTCATCTGTAACTAAGCCTTTTACGCCTTTGGACAATCGTCGGTTAGGCGCTCTGCCAGTTGCTCGAGGATGAACCCGGCGAAGCACACTTTGGTGCCCATGTCTTCGAATTCTGGAACAACTCGCGGTAAAGCGAGTACCATTATGGGTGATAATTCTGCATGGGACCCCATGCGGTCACCACAGACGGCGGAAAATCGAGCGGCGGCGGCGATGATAATGGCGAGACGGCTCACCTCAATCCATTTGGTGAATAATGTCGATGGCTCTGACGAGGAACTTTCTCCCGGTTTAGGGAAAAAGGCGAGATATCGAGCCCAGTCGAAAGGCGAACAAGCGGAATAGTACGAAGAAGCGTAAATGGTGGTGTACCTTTTACGGCGTGGCGACATGCTTTCGGCGGTCGGACAATATCCGAGCATCTGTAATGCCGCCGGCGATAATTATGCTCCAGACGGAAGGCCGCGACCCGCCGTAAATCTGTCTGAAAAGAGTCGCCCCACAGAGACACGAGTGGATGTGCGTTGAGTAAGTACTTACCCTCCTCCGTGGAGATGCCGCAGTCATGATGCGAGACATTCCGTGCTGAAGAACTTGCCATCCATGAGCTTATACAAGCTTGCGGCGCGCTAATCCGCATACATTACGGGGGCCGAGGCGGCGGTCGCGCCGTGCGAAAGCGTGTATGGGTTTGGCCCATCATGCAATACCTTCCACTCTGACAAGTCGACCTCGATCGTTGATAGGCAGACCGTCGGCGTCTCGAGGATGACGTCGGGGGTATCTCTTCGTCGGAAAGAGCCGAGCTTGGAAAGAAAGTGCATGCTTTGAGTTGTCCTTCCTAGGGACATACCTAAGCTCAAATTCAGGAACCATTTCTCCATCTTACGGACCTCGGCGAGATACCTTGCCATTGCATCCCCGAGCATTGATAGTCCTTGTTGTCTTGGTTGATGATGGCAGTGGGAGTCTCCTTCCGCGACCAAACGTCGTACGCCCAGGACTTGCGGGCTCGTAAGCCCGCGAAGAAGCTTCATATTACGCCATGTTATTGGTAGCGGGAAAAGCCAGCGCAGACTACATACCTCAACCGAATTGCGCCCCAGGGGTAAGGATAAATATCGGCCCAGGCGTTTGAAGGACCTCGGCCGTCGAAGAACATGATCCGAACTCCTCTTCTTGACCTCGAGCCCGAGTAGTACTGCGGCGTCTGTTCGACCCGCAGTCGGCGAAACACATGTGATAAATTTGTTCTTGCCACGACACGGATGTCGCGCCGCCCGGTTCCATAGCCCATTTAGCTATCCAGTCCGCCGCCTTGAGATTCGCGAGGATGTCACCGGCGGGAAGTTGCTCGGGGCGACCACGGAATGCTTTGGAAGTAGTGTCGAAGCTTAGCGCGAGCCATAAGAAAACATCTGGCGGTTTACGCGCTTGCGGGTACCGCTCCTTTGAGCCATGTAAGACCTCGGCCACATAATGCGTCGGATCTTCTCTGTGCCCGGATTCGGCAACGGGGCGGCACTTACGGCTTGGGTGGTGGTACGCAAGGTAGAAACAACAACCTTCGCCCAGACTCACGAGTTATGAGGAGGGAGAGGGGATGACCAGATATACCTTCAGCTTCGTCGAAAGATCGTTGTTATACGGCGTCCATTCAAAGCCATTGCTACTGGAGGTCTTAAGAATGGGAGACCTACGCTTTCATGGGAGCCTCGAAATGATGAATCTGCGAGAGGCTGACCATGCGACGACGGTGAGGCTTTATGCCCAGCTTGATCGGTCGGGGCTCCATCTTCTCGATGGCTTTGATCTTCTCGGGGTTTGGACCAACCCCGAGCCCCGATCATGTATCCAGGACCTTCCACGATGCTGGCCAAAACACACACTTCTCGGGGTTGAGCTTGATTTTGTACTGTTCGGGTTTGCAAATGTTTCCTCAAGGTCACGGACGTGGTCTCCCCGGAGGGGCAGCGATGATGTCATCTACATAGACCTCCGGGTTTAGCCTATGTCTGCGGCTCGAAGGTCTTAGTCATCAAGCGGCGGAATGTTGCCCCGCATTACGCTATGACCTTAGGCGACATGGTGGTGTAGCAATAAGTGCGAAGCAGAGGTGATGAGGCGATCTTGCTCTCGTCGTCGACCGCCTGCTTTGATCGATGGTAGCTGAGTAAGCATCAAAGCTTAGCATTTTAGGCGTTGGTGGTGGAGTCGGCGATCCAGTCGATCTTGTGAAGGAAAAATTGTCCTTTGGGCAGGCCGAGTTTAACCCCGTATGGTCGGCGCACATCCTCCACTTGCCACCTTTCTTTTGCACGATGGCCGGGTTGGCAGCCACTCGGAGTAGTCGATCTCGCGGATGAAATAGGCCTTGAGGAGCTTATCAAGGATTTTCCTTGATGACCGCAACCTTCTCTGGGGAGAAGCGGCGCGATTTCCGCCGCCACAAAGTCTAGAACCGGCTCGACACAGCAACTTGTGCTCAATCACCTCCTTGGAACGCCCGAGGCATATCCCGAGCTCCCAGCGAATATACCCTTGTTGGAAGCGAAGGAAGGTGGCGAGCTCGAGTTCTTATTGGGACTTAGCTTGGCCGAGGCGTGGACACACTTGGTGTGTCGTCTTCCTCGGCAACTGACGGCCTTTGTTGCCCATGGAGTTGGATCGCCGCTTTCATGCAGGCGTTCTTTTCCGTCACCTCACGGACCTTCTTTGGGCGGACATCTGCGTGGCGCCAAGGCCTTGGTCTGCATGACCATGTCCGCCGCCTGCGGTCACCAGCGCCTGATAACGATGCCGTTGGGGCACTGGGAGCTTCATGCACCGATGGCCGTAATGATTAGCCGCCATAAACTTGATGAGGGCAGGCCTTCCGAGAATAGCGTTGTCTGGTGGAGTGCGCCCTCGACCACCTCAAAGGTGATCAATTCGGTCACGGAAGTTGTCGAGCCGCCCCGAAAGTGACGGGCAAGACCACCTGCCCCAAGGGTAGTCGAGCTCCGGGAACAATTCGAAGAAGGGATGGCGATGCTTTTGATTTTTAACGAGAATGCATCGGTTAGAGTGCTTCCGCTGCGACAAATTAAGAGAAGCTATGCCAAATCGACCATGACACGCCCGACCAACGTGTTCTTGATGGTCGGGTCGCGACTAAAGCGGTCTTTAAGTCTCGGGCCATACCTTGTAAGGCATCCTCCGGGAGAAAAGATGATGGTGGCCCGGCCCACTTGCAATCTTTGCTTTCGGCAGAACTTTCTGATCTGACTGATAGATGGTCGAGCGGCGGCCTTGATCTCGCGCTGGTGGTAGGTCGCCGAGCCGCCCGAAGATAACGTCAATCCGGCGCTTCGCCTGTTGGAATTCTAGGTCGAGGTCGCCGTGCTCGGACTCCGCATTCACCCTTCGGTGGTCGTCATCGCCGGAACACGGGCATCTCACCACGTCCGTCATAGAAGGCTTCAAGCTTTCCTGCCAAGCCGCAAGACCGCGGGTCGTGGCGGCTACCGCCTGATAAGCGAACAAAAATTTCTCCTCGTCGTACCAGACCGCCCGCCGGCTCCCTGGCGGTCGAGCATTGGTCCTCAAGGTCGGCCCGCCACGCCCTCTTTACTGGTGACCACAGTGCTCAGCAGGGGCCGAGGCCGACCTTGGCGAGGTCCGTCCGTCCGAGTCGATCCGGACCTCAAGGACCTCACGCTGGCCCGTCCGCCGGGAGCGATGACCCATGGTGACCTCCGCCGTCCTGCGGTCACGCTTCCGCTTCTTAGTGCGGGTGTCTTGGTCGGCACCCTTGAGTTGGGCGGGCGGCCTCCGAGTGGCTCAAACCAAGCTTACCTTGAGTACGTGTCGCGCTTCAGCCGAACGGCGTCGTCGGCGTCGCGTCTGGTTCCGCCATGCGAAACAATTTGTTGTGGCCCGAGCCTTGTCGTGATCTCGAGGTCTTGATGGCGCGGTCGCTAACGCCGAACTTGAAAGGCCTTGATGGCTGCTTCATCGAGATACTTGGAATTAGGTTCCTCGTGCGGATAAACCGCCGCACAAAAGTCCTGAAGAGGCTTCGCTCTTGCCACGGATAGCGCGATCGGGTCCTTCTCCTTCCACGGCCGCTCGTACTGACTCTCGAAGTTGGAGCGGGGCGCTCTGGATTTGGCGCCCGCGACACGAAGGAACCAGACTTCGGTTGAAGAGCCAAGTTGAGGCGGCACCGCCGGAATCGAGCGGTCGGAGATAGTTGGCCATGACCAACTCGTCGCCTCGCCGCTAAAATGGCGGTCGAGTAGATGGGCGAGAACTCGCGTCGGGATTTTTGGTTCCGTCGAGCGCTTCGATCAGCGGGTTTAAACCGAGCGAGCGGCGTCTGCTGACGAAGGTCGTCGAGTACCTGCACGCGTACCGTGAGGCTAGGGCGGTGCTGCCGGCAAAGTCATTGCGATAGCGAGATCTTCCTTCGCTATGACGAATCGAACCGGGCTCCTTGACGACCGATCTTTGGCGAGATCGGTCATGATCTTGAGCAAGAAGTCACAGGGAGGTATTGCGGCGGTCTGTCGCGGACAGCGTCTGGCGGAATGTCTCAGGGGAAAGTCCCGTGACTGCTGCCGGTGGAGTGGAGCTTCGTGGCTCACCTCGCGTCCGGCCGTCGGGATCTTGCCCGAGGTGTTGCTGAAATGAAGGCGCTTCTCGCCTCGGCGGCGGCGATGGGTGCGCCCTCTGACGGCGTGATGAATTGTCGCGCTTCTCGAGAAAGGGTCCACTGAGCAGTGACCGGTCGCTGCGGAGGAATGGCCTCGATTGCTGCGCGGTCGAGTTCTTCGGCAAAACCGACCAAGAGCTCCGATTTTGCCCTATCGGGATCGACCATGATCCGGGCAATAGCGGCGCTCCCGAGGCCTCTCTCGTCCTCCGTCGGGCCTTGATAATGCTGATTGATCGCAGCGTGGACCATTCGACGAGCATCCTCGGGAGTTTGTGGGTCGCGATCCGCCGCTGCTGCGTCCACCGGGCGTCGCCATGAAGGCGTCTTTGCCCACGAGGTGGTGGGAAAGGCGAGAACAAGGATGCGGGCAGACTCGCGTCCGATCCGCCTTCGGAGAGTGTTAGTTGATGGAAAACGCCATGCTCCTAAGACCTCGGAGTTTTTCACGTGAATGAACAAAGCAATCGGACCCCACGGTGGCGCCGGTTGTCGGCGATCGGGATCGCCAACCGCGAAAAATGAGTGGGGGTTAATGAGAAGCGGGACCACAAGCTGCGCTTTGCTCGAGCGAGGAATGAGGTCGAGGTCTATGGTGAACAAGGAGACAGCAGACGAGGCAGATTTATCTGGTTCGAGCCCCGAAAATATGACTCTACTCCGATGCGCCTTGTGGCGGTGTTTCTTGCCTTTGTGGATACAAAGGAGGATTACGATTCAATCTTGGCGATGCTAAGTCTAGACTTGAACTCCGATGTCTGTGTGTTGAGTCGTCCCCTCGGTGTTTACAAGGCATCGATCTTATACCCATTCTTCTTGCAGCGTTAAGAGTAACCCTCGGATCGTGGCCTTTATGCATATTGATTGCGGTGGTAACCGTTCCGATCCGTCGCGCCGCCTTTGCATTACTCCATGATCACGTTTACATAACGCCAAGTGATAACGTGCCGGGATCAAGGGACGCTACCGACCTTGAATCATCTCGAGCAATGAGTCGTGAGGGCCACGAGCTCGAAATCATGTCGGCTCGAGTAGCCTCGGGCTTGATCTGAGTCCTTAGTCGAGGACCCACGGGCTAGAGGGTCGATTGATTGTCTTGACCGAACCAAGGGTTGCCCGCCCCCACAAATATAGTTTTGTTTTTTAGGCGTATTCCTGTTTTTTATGTTTTTTTTCAAAAAAAATCGTTAAACGTGTCGGTGAATCTCTGATTTTTATAAAGCGGTGTGTGAACATTTGGTTCTTGTTTTGTGAGGAAAAAGCGTATTTTAGTTTTTTTTCGTAATCATAATGCTTTTGTTTTTTTTAAAAAAAGTCGTTGGGATTTGTCGATGAACTTGTGTAATGCCGTAATTTGTTGTTGAATATATGTTTTTTGTTTTTGAGAAAATTGTGGAGGGATATAAATATATATATATATATATATATATATATTTATTTATTTTGTATTAAGACCCTTGAATACTGCGTTGTTATAAACACTACGTTTAGGTCTTGTGGGGAGCTATGATTTGTTTGTTATAAGCATGTATGGGTTTTTTTATAGCATTACGTTTTTTTTGTTTTTTTATGGAGACTCGTCGGCGAGGGTCCGCCTACTATAAACATTATGTTTTGTCTATATACACTAAGAGCGAATGATATGCAGGGCCACGGCTTCTCTGGATATGGACTCGTATATCCGTATGGGTGCGAAGATCGTATATGTGTAGAGCTTAAGCGCTGGTGTGTGCGTAAAGTGAGCACCAAGAAAGGGCGATCGGGTGGACCGCGAAAGAGGCGATGGACGGGCCAAAGCTCGCACAATCAAGGAACCATCGACGAAGCGAGCCGCGTGCTACGGAAGGAACGCACCCACCGGTCAAAAATAGTCTAGAGGAAAAAGGGCAAAAATTATTAGAGATGATGACCTTCTTCATCGAGTCTAATACTCTCTGCGTTCAGCGAGTAATAATACATGTTCGCAAAACCACTCTCCGGTGAAAAATAGCCTAGAGGAAAAAGGGTGAAAAATCTTCGATGAATCCGTGTTTTTTCTGTGGCGCAAACATTTTTTCCGGGTTTTTTGGGTGACGAAAACATTTTTTCGGGTTTTTTTGTTACGCTTGCTAAAAAAAATCGGTCGTTAGGACGCACCGGCGAATCTATGGGTCGCTATAAATCTTCGAGCGAATCTACATTTTAAAAAAAAACACGCGGTTATGACCCGTTGGTAAATCCATAAGTTGCTATAAACTTTCGATGAATCTGTGTTTTTTGGTGACGGGAACATTTTTTCCGGGTTTTTTGGGTGACGAAAATATTTTTTTCGGTTTTTTTGTTGCGTTTGTTAAAAAAATGGGTCGTTAGGACCCGCCGGCGAATCCACGAGTCGCTATAAATCTTCGGACGAATCTACATTTTTTCTAAAAAAAACCCGCAGTTATGACCCGTTTCACCGGCGAATCTATGGATCACTATAAATATTCGGATGAATCTACATTTTTTTTTAAAAAAAACCCGCGGTTATAACCCGTTGGCAAATTCATAAGTTGCTATAAATCTTCGATGAATCTGTGTTTTTTTGTGACGGAAACATTTTTTCGGGTTTTTGGGTGACGAAAACATTTTTTCCGGGTTTTTTGGTTGCGTCTGTTAAAAAAAAGGTCGTTAGGACGCATCGGCGAATCCACAGGTCGCTATAAATCTTCGGACGAATCTATTTTTTTTAAAAAAAGACCCGCGGTTATGACCTGTTGGCAAATCCATAAGTTGTTATAAACTTTCGATGAATCTGTGTTTTTTGTGGCGAAAACATTGTTTAGGGTTTTTGGGTGCCGAAAACATTTTTTTCGGGTTTTTGTTGCATTTGATAAAAAAATGGGTCGTTAGGACCCACTAGTGAATCCACAATCGCTATAAATCTTGGACGAATCTACATTTTTTAAAAAGACCCGCGATTATGACCGTTGGCAAATACATAAGTTGCTATAAGCCTTGACGAATCTGTTTTTTGTGTGAAAAACATTTTTTTGGGTTTTTGGTGTAGAAAACATTTTTTTTCGGATTTTTCGATGATGAAAATATTTTTTCGGAAAAAGCGGAGAAAAGATCTCGAGCGTAAGAAGCGAGGACTGTTTGTTAATTTTTAGACACATTCGTTATCCTAAAAATTAGAAAAGAGCTTGTTCGCGATTTGAAACTAACGGGAGGCTTTTAAAAGTAAAATACTGCGCCGAGGACTAAGCGAAGAAAAAAATACTTAGCCTCATAGGAAATTACGAGGACCTATCCGTAATTTTGAAGAAAGCGGAGGGCTTTTTTCGCAAATGTCGCCGGCGACAGTGGCGCTTCCGGTTGGCGAGATTCCTTCGGCTATAATAGGGTTGATACTAGATAGGAACCGCGCTCGCCGTGCTACGTAAGCTCATACGGAATTTGGTTCGGTGATCCTCTCGGGAAAAATAAAGCTAGGGACACATACGCGAATATCTGAAACCATAGTTTTTCTTTGAAATGGAAAAATAAAGGCGAATGACCCATCTGCGAATATACTAAACGATAGGGCCCTTTTGCAAAACCACCGATCGAAAAGGTTTGGATGTAATTTTTATTCTCGCAAAACCACCCACCGGTGAAAAATAGTCTAGAGGAAAAGGGTGAAAAATTATTAGAGATGACAACCTTCTTTTGTAAGCCTAACACTCTATCGTTCTGAGTAATAATACATGTGTAAAAAATATCGAGAGATCGTGATGGAAAATCGAGTTGGGGAAAAAGTCTAGAGCTAAAATTTTGCACACATATCTCTAGTGACAAAAATATTTTTCGGGAAAAGCGGAGAACACAACCGCGAATAAAAAAAACTACGGATTTTTTTGGAAACAAAAAATAAAAGCGAATGACCAGTATCTTGAATATCTGAAACGATAGGGCCTTTTTGCAAAACCACCGATCGAAGGACGGATGCATTTTTTATTTCCATAAAACCACCCACCGGTAAAAAATAGTCTAGAGGAAAAAGGGCAAAAATTATTAGAGATGATAAGCATCTTTTGTCGAGCCTAACACTATCTTGCGCTTCACCGAGTAATAATACACGTTTAAAAATATATCGAGATCGAGATGGAAAATCGAGTTGGGGAAAAATCTAAATATAGAGTCGCACACATTTCTCTGGTCTTTGAAAAAAAAATTCTGGGAAAAATGGTTTTTTATGTATTTCCTTTTAAAAAGTGCTTTCGGACACAAGCGAATCCATGAACCACTATAAACCTTCGACGAATCTACGAAAACAATAGAGCCCTTTTGCAAAACCACCAATCGAAGGGACCGGATGCATTTTTTATTTACGCAAAACCACCCACGGTCAAAAATAGTCTAGAGGAAAAAGGCGAAAAATTATTAGAGACGACAATCTTCTTTTGTCGAGCCTAACACTATCTTGGCGTTCATCGAGTAACAATACACGTTTAAAAAATATCGAGATCGAAATGGGAAATCGAGTTGGGAAAAAGTCTAGATATAAGTTGCACACATTTCTCTGGTCTTTGAAAAAAATATTCCGGAAAAGCGGATTTTTTATGTATTTCCTTTTTAAAATTTTGCTTTCGGACCAGGCGAATCCATGAACCGCTATAAACCTTCAACTGAATATGTTTTTTGTTTTTGGTTTTTTTGTTTGTTAAAAAAATGGGTCGTTAGGACCAGCGGCGAATTATGGGCGCTATAAATCTTCGGACTAATCTACATTTTTTAAAAAAACCATGATTCTGACTTAGTAAATCCATAAGTTGCTATAAACCTTCGACGAATCTGAGTTTTTGGGCGAAAACATTTTTTGGTGCGAAAACATTTTTCTGGTTTTTTGGAAAAACATTTTTTGGTGCGAAACATTTTTCCGAGTTTTTGGGCGTGAAAATATTTTTCGGGTTTTTCGGTGATGAAAACATTTTTCCGGGAAAAACGGAGAAAGGACTCGAGCGTAAAAGCGAGGACCTATTTGTTATTTTTTGGACCTGTTCGCTATCCCGAAAAATTAGAAAAGGGCTTGTTAGCGATTTAAAATTAACGAAGGGCTTTTAGTAAAATTCGCGCCGAGGACCCAAAGCGAAGTCAAGCCTAACACTATCTGCGTTCATCGAGTAACAATACCGTTTAAAAAATATCGAGATCGAAATGGGAAATCGAGTTGGAGAAAAAGTCTAGATATAAAGTTTTACATTTCTCTGGTCTTTGAAAAAACATTTCGGGGCGGATTTTTTATGTATTTCCTTTTAAAAAATTGCTTTCGGACCATGCGAATCCATGAACCGCTATAAACCTTCCGACGAATATGTTTTTTGCGTTTTTGGTTTTTGTTTGTTAAAAAATGGGTCGTTAGGACCCCGTAGCAAATTATGGGCTATATAAATCTTCGGACTAATCTACATTTTTTAAAAAAATCGCATTCTGACCCGTTGGCAAATCCATAAGTTGCTATAAACCTTCGACGAATCTGTGTTTTTCTGGAGGCGAAAACATTTTTTTGTCGCGAAACATTTTTCCAGATTTTTGGGTGGCGAAAACATTTTTCCGGGTTTTTCGTGATGAAAACATTTTCCGGGAAAACGGAGAAAGGACCTGAGCGTAAAAAGCAGGGACCTATTTGTTATTTTTTTGGACCTGTTCGCTATCCTGAAAAATTAGAAAAAGGGCTTGTTCGCGATTTAAAATTAACGGGGGGCTTTTTCGTAAAATTCCGCGCCAGAGACCCAAACGCGAAGTCGAGCCTAACACTATCTGCGTTCATCGAGTAACAATACGTTTAAAAATATCGAGATCGAAATGGGAAATCGAGTTGGGGAAAAAGTCTAGATATAGAATTGCACACATTTCTCTGGTCTTTGAAAAAACATTCCGGAAAAGCGGATTTTTTATGTATTTCCTTTTAAAAAGTGCTTTCGGACCGCAGCGAATCCATGAACCGCTATAAACCTTGACGAATATGTTTTTTTCGTTTTTGGTTTTTTGTTTGTTAAAAAATGGGTCGTTAGGACCACGTAGAATTATGGGCGCTATAAATCTTCGGACTAATCTACATTTTTTAAAAAAACCCATGATTCGACCGGTTGGCAAATCCATAAGTTGCTATAAACCTTCGACGAATCTGTGTTTTTTTTAGTAAAACATTTTTTGGTGCGAAAACATTTTTTCTGGTTTTTGGAGGCGAAAACATTTTTTGGTGCGAAAACATTTTCCGGAGTTTTTGGGTGGCGAAAACATTTTTTAGGGTTTTTCGGTGATGAAAACATTTTCCTGGAAAACGGAGAAAGGACTGAACGTAAAAGCGAGGACCTATTTGTTATTTTTTGGACCTGTTCGCTATCTGAAAAATTAGAAAAGGGCTTGTTCGTGATTTAAAATTAACGGGCTTTTAGTAAAATTCGCGCCGAGGACCCAAACGAGAAGAAAAAATATACATTTGTCTCACGAAAATTACACGGACCTATCCGTAATTTGAAGGAGCGGAGGGCTTTTTCGCAAATATCCCATGACACGTGGATGGGCTCAATGAGCTCCATTTCTTCCGCTTGTAATGGGGTTACTACGACATGGTAGCGGCGCCGCTACCGCCTGCTTGTCGAAGAAGGCAAAAATAAAGGGTCTTTTCATAAAAAAGGTGTAAAATAGATAAAAATAGACTAATACGTAGTTTGTTAAAAGCCCGGGAATTGTTTCGGCTAAATCAGGAAATTTCGAAGTCCCTATCGTAGAAAAAGGAGGGTCCTTTCGTAAAATCCCGAACTAAAAAGGACTGCGCCACAACGCGTCGAAGAAGGAAAAAAATAAGGGGTCTTTTCATAAAAAAGGTTTAAAATAGATAAAAATAGACTAATACGTAGTTTTATAAAGCCCGTGAATTGTTTCGGCTAAATCCAGAAACTTCGAAGTCCTTATCGTAGAAAAAGAAGGGTTCTTTCGTAAAATCCCGGACTAAAAAGGACTTTTACGTAATTTCAAAAAAAATTTAGGCTCTTTTCGCAAAAAAAAACATGTGCCACACGCGGGGAAAAAAAACCACGCACCGAGCGAACGGCACGCACGGGAACACGCGGGAACACCGAACGCTAGCGCCACGCGTCGGGCGGAAAAAATCGGACGTAAGCGCGCTCGGGGGGATCGAACACGCGACCGCTCATTCGTTACGCCCACGCGCGACCGCTGCGCTACGGCGCCGTTTACAGCTGATCAGCGTGAGAAACTACTTAAGCTGGAGAACCGCGCGAAAAAAGTAGCGACGTGGCTCAACGTATTCGCGTCTTTAACGGCGGCCATTTTTTGTTGGCGCTTGCGGCCAGTGCCTTGGTCGACGACGCGTCGGCAAAACATCGACGTGGAGCGCCCGGAAGCCAGAAATCCTCCCATCTTTATATACGTTAGTATAATGCCTGGCTTGGCAAACCACATTCTTCAACCAAAGATCCTCTCTCTCTCTCTTGACGCATGATGCACAGGGTGCATGCATGCTTTGCTTTGCTTGGGTTTAACAAAAGTTGGTCGAGACGAGGAGACCGAATAGATGCCCCAACCACGTGCCCCTCCCACCAACTACTTAACAAGGTCACTCTCGATCCCTGTCGGCAAGGCAACCACACCTCATGACTTGGTGCCATCGGATCAAATTCAGTCCCTGTTTCGTATTTTAATTCATATTTTTCTCGATTTCAAAGTCAGATACAGTTGCAAATAATGCATAGAAAAATAGAAATAAAAGACACGAATTTTACGTGAAAAATCCTTTCGAGAAAAATCATGGAAACACAATGGCTATATCACTGTACGAGGAGAAGTTTATAATGAAGTTCTTGCTCTTCCTATATTCTACAGAGCATATTTATAATGGTACATAGCAAATCCGTATAGGGGTATATTTGAGATAGAGTAGAAAACAAATTTGCATCACACACAAACTTAACAATTCTACATTGAGACGATTTCCTCTTGTAGCCAAAATACAACACAAATCTCTTTGAAACAAATCGTCATGAATACTTTGTGCACCAAAAGTCCAAAGAACTAATCTGAACAAAAAAGACTAGAACAGTCATATCCAAATGCTTCTTATGAAGCCAAATTGAGAAAATCACTAGGAAAACCAAACACATAACTACCAACAAAGCAAATGGATGAATCTAGGTCTTCAATAATTTATAAGCTTAGCAAAGTCCGAGTCTACACAACTGACCTCCTAAAACAGATGCTCAATCATTTAATGGCATAAGCCAAAATATCAACTGTGGCACTTGATAAATAGCAAAGAACTTATATTATGGATACCTAACATGCTCCATCTTCAATGGAGTATTAAATTTCCGTAGATCCCTTGTATCAAGCTATGACAACTGGATAATATTGTAGTATCCAAAAGCAAACTCTTTGCACTTTAATCCTTCATCTCATACTAATATTCAAGCAAAACCTTCACTGTTAAATGGTAGAACTTGAGAGTATAATACTAGGGACCATCAGGGTGCCATCAACTTATTGAGAATTACTGTTACCAAAGTCTTCATAATGGTCGTGCAAGTGATTCAAAAATTACAACATATCCAAACAATGATTGAACACTAAATTCGGTTGTCTTCTCAACTAAAATTATTTTTTTCTCAAAGTCTCTGTCGATATCCAAGACCTTGGGTTTCTTAACTGAGCTTACATAAATTCTATTATGTGTGGACTCCTGGATATCGAAACGGACACAATGAAAATAGTGGGAATACTTCTTTACTAGCCAAGCGGTTGTGACAGAATATTCTAAGTACAAAAATGATCTATGTGATTGCAAAGGGCTATTATTACAAATGATGTATTATGCGAGATTGCGAATGGTGCTTGCTGCATGCGTTCATTCTCTTCCACAGCGTGGGTCGGCCCCCTATTATCCTTGATGAAAGGGCGATAGATGAATTTCAGAAGGATGTTTTGTAATGAGGAGACGTTTTTCCCATCAAACGGTGTCTTCTCACTAAAGGACACTTTTCTGCTAATAACTTTCAGGTAGTTGTGTGTTTCTATCAAATAACTATCCGCATGGAGACCTGTGCGAAAAAACCGCTTGCCTCCGACCAGTAAACTGGTTGGGCTGGCCATGTCACTGGTCGGAGACAACCAATGTGAAGATGAGTTTGGCCATCTTTAACTGAACTGATCAAAGATTTAACCGTCCGAATAAAGATGGGCTTTTATCTCGTTGTCTTATGGGCTTAAGTTTAATAGACCCATTTACCAGCGTATAGTCACGGATTATTATAGAAAAAGGGTCTAAATGAAAAGTGGGTTTTAATCCTCATCAGTCTCCTCGATCAAGAGTAACCTAAATTAACTTATTATGTTTGAAAGCCTACAACTCTACATTACACTCTATACGTGCGGATCAAACCGTAGTAACCCAAGTAGGGGACGAATCGTCGAAGAATTTGTCAATGATTAATACTTCATTAATGTCGCTAATAATGGAAGAATTGATCATTTGTCCCATTTTAATTGGTGCAAATGATCAATGGCACAAGTAAATGAGGACAAATCATCAACTATTCCGCCAATAATAGGCACAACGGTCTAAATTACAATGAAATCCATATCCAACAGAAATAATGTAATGGTTTACTATGGCAAAAAATTGTCGATAGAGATTGCATAGAATGATACCATGCGGTGTGGACAATATTGTTGGTGAAATTGGTGCTGAAATAGTCGTTAGGGTAGAATACAGGTAAACACTCAGTATGGAGTTGAGTTATGGAATAGAATTGAGGCAAGTTTTATCAAAATTCAAATCCAAAATTTTTTGGACAGAAATTTCAAGTGAAATTGCCGAATTTTTGGCAAATTTCATTTGAACAAAAAATAGTTCAACCGATGTTAAAAAATTTTAAATTTTTTTTGAAGATTCATGACACATCAATGATATTCCAATAAAAATTTCAGGTGATTATCGCATCTGGGTAATTTTTAAAACTTCGAACATTGCTACTGTCTTGATAAAACACTGACCGACAAGTTTGATCCGAATGAATGAAAAATAGTGCAAATAATGTTAGAAAATTTTGAATTTTTTTTGAATGGTTATGATGCATCATTAATGTTCTTATAAAATTTTCCGATAATGATCAAGCTTCATGAATTTTTGAAAATTCGGACAATGCAACTAAAGCCGACTGACAAATTTCAACTAAATGAAAAATGGCCCAAACTATATTAGAAAATTTTGAAACTTTTGTGGATAGTCTTGATGCATCACTAGTATTACCACAAAATTTTCAAATGATGATCAAACTTTAAAAATTTATAAAATTATGACAGTATTACTACCCCTGCTTATACTAATTCTATTTTTATTTTTAAAAGATAAAAATGAAGTAAAAATATTTTAAAAAATCTATTTGACCCTAGACTTCTTAGGATAGTACCATAAATTTTTATAGCATGGAAAAGCTTCTTTAATTTTATAAAATTTGAGCAAGATTTACATCCAAAATTTTAAGATATCTCCAAAAACTATTTTTTGGACAAATTATCATCAAAGATCACTTTATTATGAGTTATTGATGCAATTGAAGTCAAATCCGGCCATAAACAGCAAAATCCGGATTAATTACATGAAATTTCGCCCGGTTTGGATGAAATTTCGCAAAAAAACGAAATTAGTGTAGTAATTTCAAATTTTTTATCCAGTCGATAATTTGGATCTCGTGAGGCCTGAAATCTGAGATTTCAGCGAAATTTCACCGAAATTCGTTGAAATTTGAATCCATGGGCTGGACATAGCCTTTCTTTTCTTGCTCTGCTCTTGCCGCTTCCTCTCTGGACTGTTGCTCGGGTGGCTTTGTATTTATTTTCGTCAGGACCAATGCAACGGCTGCCTCGGATTGTTAAACAGATTCGATTCTACTCGACTTTGCCTTGGCTTCGGATTTGAGCACATGAAACGACGTGTTGAATCGACATAGTAGCAACAGGGAACACCGCAGCAACGTCTTGTAGCGACGTGGCGGCGAAAAATTGATGCAACAGCGATTTTTCAGAAGACCTCCTGGAGCTCCCTCTATGCTCCTGATTGTAAAAACTTGTGCCGCGGAGACCGTGCGATGGCCGTCCTTGATGAGCCTCCTCCCAGCGATAGCGGTTTGAAGCGATGATACCACTTGACATAAATAATATATAGAAAAATAGAAATAGGAGACACGAATTTTATGTAAAAAATCATTTCAAGAAAAACCACAGACGTACAATGTCTATATCAATGTATGATGAGATGTTTGCAATAAAGATTTGCTCTTTCTATGGATTACAGGGATATATTTATAGTGATACATAGCAGACTTCATATAGGAGTATATTTGAAATAGAGTAGGAAACGAATTCGTATTACACTCAAAATCAACATATACGGATAATGCCGGATATGAATATGGATGATGATAGAATCGGTCGCGAAAACAGAGCAAATACAGATCGGATTCCATATGGTAACGAATATTTAAACGGATATCGTGTGAAAACACGTAGGTCATATAGCACACATACAATACTAAAAGTTACATAATGAAAATTTCACATATCTAAGATACAACAACAGATATTTTACTATCAACAACAGCTCTAAATCAAACATTGGAAGCCACCATCGTGAAGATCTCATCGAGCTGATTAAAATGGATATATTATATACTTAATTCTAAGTTTGGATGATGAAGATAACACATATCAAAGATATCAAAATATACTCATATCTAGATATACGAGAAGAATTCATTGAAACTATCCGTGGGAAAAATATGATATATCCAATTCCGACAGATAATTCTCTTCTGAATCAGTAAAAAAAATATCCATATATGGTTTGAATCTAAAAAATATTTGATCAGCCTTTTCAAATCTGATATAAACATATTCAACCTATCAGTTGGTCGAAAAGTATCCGATCCGACAGCACCCTTGACATGATCTCCAACCATTTGGACCCCCGACCAGCTTCTTCCTTGCCATGGAATGGTCTTTTTCTTTTGTTTCTTTCGGTACTAGCTAGCTAGGCCTTGCCATGAGATCTATGTTTGGATGCTAGCATGCCGCAGAACTCTTGTCTTATATCCTGTCGAAACAACACGTGTGTTAGACCAGGCTGGTCTGATTCATGATCTATGTAAACAAGAAGCACATTGCACTTTCCCGTTCTCAAGTCTGAACTTTGGATGTTCAAGGTATAAACACACGTCCTATTTCCTAATGCAATTCGTTCCTTTTTTGAAAAGCATAAAATGGGAGCAGCACAAGCTAATGGAAGAGTACGTAACCTTTTGTTGTGTCTGCACTCTGTAGTCGGCGGTTCGGCACACAACTAACCATGCCCTAGTGTTGCTGTAGCGCAAGGAATTGCCGACATAAGTAGATATTTTAACAGAGAAAGGAATTTTTTTTAGAACAAGGGAAAAAAAGAAATCGAATTGTCGTAATTTTTAAAAATCGCAAAAGCTGGATCACGATCTGTTTTTTTATGGTAGCTCTCAGGACCATTCTAACAAGTTTTAAAGAATTTACAAATTTAACAGTCCAACCAAATCACCGAACTTGCTTTAAGTGCGTCGATAGCATTGTCAGATGTTTTAAAAATCACAAAAGTTTGATCATGATTTAAAATTTTTACGGTAATGTAGGCATGCTCTGAGAACCCTTGTCAAAAATTTTCAAGAATCTGCAAATTTAGCAGTTCAATTAAATCAGCGAAGTTACTTTAAATACATTAGTAGCATTGACAAAATTTTGAAAAAGCGTACAAATTTGACTATGATCTGATTTTTTATGGTAGGTTAGGCATGCTTTGAGTAACATTCTAAAAAAGTTTTAAAAATTTACAACATGATTTGGTAGCTCAATCAAATCAGTGAAGCTTATTTTCTTCTCTATTTCAAAAAAAAATACTGTTGCTACTACAATTCGTGAAGCTACATTAGAACTATTTTTATTGTACATTTAGCGAATTTCGAATATATGTGCTAGATTAATTATGATGTTACAAAACTATTGTATAAAACCATATAGACATGTGAAGTATAAACCCCTATTAAAAGTTTATAGTTTCTCAGCTGATGGTTGAAACATTCTTCCTTCAACTTCATCGTGGTATCATGAAAAACTACAAAGACACATAATAATTTTACTGATATATAAATATGAGTTGGTGACGGTCGTATGTCCTCTCCCTCCTATTCTCTAAGAAAAATAGTGCGTAGATATATTAGCCGTGAGATAAAAAAAACCAATCGCACCTCTCTTTCCATCCACACCTTTTCCTCCTAGCCGAGTTTTACCTACTTTTCCCTCTCTGAGTAACTCAAGAGTATAATTTTCTTTTTTAAGATACATGGTATGATTTACTTATTTAGTAAAAAAATATATTTTCGTTGTAACGCATAAACATTTACTAATAATTAATAGAATTGCACTAAGATGTGGTATTATAGAACTCCCTGAACAACACCATCCAATCATCAACCTATCGAATCGTGTACCACCCTTTTAGACCACACCTTTTCCTCGTCCACAGTTCTGCCATCATTCCTGCCTCACCACCCACCCAAAAGCATCAAACGTTACCGTTCCCTCCATTGATCAGCCCACTCCAGTTCCAGTCGAGCCCATCTCAGCCGTTCCTCCACTCATCACTCACCAATCTCGACGCACTCACCTCACACAAAAACTCGTATGGAATCCATCCAACCCCCGTCCAAATCACTCACACACAGTGACGCAGAAGAGGGAGAGAGAGGCAGCGGCAGCCATGGCGACGCTGCCGCAGCGGTTCAAGCTGCTGGCGACGCGGTGCGCGGCTGGGGCTCCCAGCCCGTCTCGCAGCCCCGCGCCGTCCTACGCCGCCAGCCCCGGTACCGCCTCCGCCGCCGCCACGGGGCTGGCAGGCGCCGTGCAGGCCGCCTGCGCCGCTTCCTCTGCCGCCGCGTCGGCGGCGGCGGGCTCGAGCCCGCGCGCCCGCAGGAGGAGGACAAGAGGCCCTTGTTGGCCGCGGCGGCCGCACGCTGCGGGATCTGTTCGTCGCGTCTCCGGAGGCGGCGCGCCGCGGCGGCGGATGCGGCTGCGACGAGGAGGAGGAGGAGGATGAGGGGGCCTTTGGTGCCAGCAGGGACGCTCCTGGCGGCCACGGAGGAGGCGGCGGGAGAGGGAGGAGGTTCGGTGCCGGCGGATTGCGGAGCCTGCTGATGCGGCGGAGCTGGCGGCCGGTGCTGGTGTCGATCCCGGAGGGCGATGGCGGCAAGATGGAGCTCGGCTCCATCGAGGAATAACGACAGCAGCAGCAAAGAAATCAAGAACTCCAGGCGGACGCGGACATGGATTGGAAGGAACCAAGGGATCCCTGTTTCTTTCTTTCGCCGTTTTTCTTCTTCTGCTTCTTGCTTCTTGTTTTGAGTTTTGATCTCCTCTGTAGGTGACTGATGCTGTGAATATGGAATACCAAATTACCACTACCCAATTACGAAATCTCTACTTATGAATTTGATCGCTAGTTAGTAATACTCATGAGTCATGAGCTACTACAGTATGCAAGCCAGGTGCAGTAGCAAACTAGAGATTCTCACCGCTGCCTGTACTGTACTGTATTCAGTACTAGCGTAGATGAAGCACCATTAGTGTCAGGTAACTTGTGCAGCACTGCTACGGTTCTGCGCCAACCATGACGACAGCACATTGGATCAGATCGGACGCCATGGAGATGGATTGGATCATTGGAATGGGCTCGAGATTCGATGTTGATGCTGACCACATTGTGTGGAATTTAGGACGGCTGTGTTTAGTACCGTTCAGTTTTATCGGATCCATTTTAGATAAAAAAATATAAACTTAATTTATTTTATTTTAGCTAAGAAGTTTAAGACCCGAGGTGAAGTTGAGATTAGAACACTACCAAAGCATCAGGCGTACTGTGGCTAGCGAGTCCATCTGAGTTTGCTGCTGCGACCGGTCAGTTCATTAGTTTCAGAGTTTCGGCTCCGAACTGTGACCACAGCCAATAAATGTTGGGAGACAGATACACTTTAATACCATCCAAAGATACCCCGTTCGCTTTTTTAGCATTTTGTCCACCTTCGTTGCCCTTTTCCCTATTTTTCTTTTTTATTCAGTGATAACAGATTTGTGAAATTTCAACTCTACCCCCTCCTCCTCCAATAGAGGCAAGCAGTAGGGGTCGCACGTGTGGCTGGTGGCGTCGCCGGCAATGCTCACGGAGCTCAAGACGTGATTGCAGCATGCGCTCCTGTGCCATGGAGACGAAGCTCGTTGACCCGGCTAGCGCAATAAGCAAGATGGAATTGCGACATGAGTTGAAGAAGTAGCTTATGGGCATCAACAACGAATCAAACAACAGCACATTGAGTCGTTCCTCTCTCTTGCCTTGTTCCAACCCATATTCTTGCAAGTCCTCCTCCTCTTGTCCATTCCATCCACAAGAACAAGGCCATTGTTGTTCAAACAGCGCTACCCCCAACCAAGAAATCTATTGTCTGTCCTGTGAGTACCTTTGAAGTCTTTGGGTAGGACATCAGGTTAAAAAGTCTTATGATGAGTCAATAATTAGATGTAGAATAAATTGGGGTTTTGGGAAGAACTGGAGAGGAATTGGAAGGATTTGAAGTAGGGATGACGAAGAGACAAGAGACAACAAAGCAGAAGAAGACAAGGTTGGCTCAGATCCAAGATGCCTTCACCCTCGTGATTTCCCGGCCGCCTCTGCCCCCAGCGATTTCAAGGCCTCTTCCATGATTTCCCGGCTAAATTTGCAACACCTTCTCTCTTTTCTTAACTGTAGGACATCGTCTCTGAAATTATGTGGCCGCCATTGGTGCTAGGAAGCAGAGGTGATTGGGAGGAAGAATGAAGAGAAACGGAGCTGACAGGGGCAAAAAAAATCAGCGAAAACGGCAAAGCATATCAAGTGAACAGAAGTGGTAAAAACATTTACAGAGGGAACTTTGGGTGATAATAAGAGTGTTTGGCATAGCTCTAGCTCCACTAAAATTTGTGGAGTTGGTGGAATAGGGTATTTCTAGTTTTAAAAATTTATGAAGCTGGACTTGTGGATACATTAAGAGCCTGTTTGGGAGAGCTCTACTCCAAAAAATCAGCTCCACTCCACCAACTCTACCATAGAGTAACTCCACCATAGAGTTGAAGTAGAAAGGGAGGTGTTTGGCTTGCAAATTAGATTCAACTCCAAGAATAGATAAGGTTTTGGTGTGGATACCCATTTATGCCCTTAGATGTTGAATCAGTGGCAAAGGTGGGTAATTACCTAGAAGCTTCCTTATGTGTGTAACCAGTGGTAAAGGTGGATAATTACCTAGAAACTTCACGAGTAGGTACGAAACGGTGTTTCTTAGAGTACTCTTTGAGGAGCTCCACAAAAACCATGGAGTAGCCCTCTAAATTCGCATTTTTCCTGGAGCCAGAGTTCTGTAGAGCTGGGGTGTTTGGCTACGTGAATTTGGAGTGGAGCTGAAAATTAAGAAGCAGAGCTCTCCCAAACGGGAGATTGGCGCCACTGACACTCTTTAAAATTCGTGATTCACTTTATGACACCCTGGTCCACTGTCATAGACTCAGATGGACCCATATGCCATAGACACATCACTAAAAACCAACGAATTGAGTGTCGCTGGACTAATTTTTCCCTCCTAAACACCCCCTAAGAGTGTTTAGGTGGATCATCTTGTTTATATTTTAGACTAAACTAGCTATGTGCCCGTGCGATGCAACGGAAACTCAATTTGCGATAAAAAATTATTTGCAAAGAGCACTAACCTTATCTGAATAATAATGTTCACTCTAAATATGCAATGGCTAAATGTTTAAATCAATTCATCGAAACATACAAATGCTAAGCACATGTTTACAAACTCGAGTTTAAAATTATCTTTAATTTCACAAACTTAAATAATAATATCACAATACTTGATATTGTAAATTTGTAACGCCATAATTCGAGATCGATCGATCGACCGAAAGAGACTTCATCTGCTGCCCTATGAGTGCAAATGCATTGAAGAGATTGACGTCATCCGTACGTGGCTGTCACCATCAGGAAGGTTGACCATTACCTCCCCTCAACGGATAAGCACAATACATTTGCAGGAGAGGCAAGAAGCTGTAGGGTTATATAGATTCAGCAACCAAGGAGATATCTGTGGAATCCAGATTAAGAAATCGTCGAATAAGGAAAGTAACAAAAGGGAAAGAGGTGAGAAAAGACCCAACTCTATGAATCGGAGTTTTGTTTCCTTCGGAAGGGAATCAATCAATACAATCCGAAAAACACCGGAAGCAATCGCCACCGATTTGAATGCTAGATCAATGGGAGGAAGGAAAGTAATAAATAAATCATGCATATTCATTTATCTCCCACAACGGGCTGATCCAATCCAATCTACCGGGGTGGCCATCCGCTTCTCACTCAGCCACGCGAGTGCGCACACGTGTCGGTGTGAGGATGAAGAACGGACGTACCACTACCAACTCTTAATTAGAATTAGTAGAAATAGAGATAACAAACTTATGTAATCGCGTCATACATAGCCGCACATATAAACTTAATTCACTTTATTTTTGCTTGCAAACTAAAATACGAGGTGAAGCTGGGATTTGAAGCTCTGCAAAATAGGTCTAAAGTATACTAAGAAAGTATAGTGGTAATTTGCTAAACTGGGCCTTTCGGTAACCAATTTTTTCATAAATGTTTGTGCATTCATGGGTCTGGTACACTATTTTCGGTTTATTGGACGAACCAAATCTTGAGTGAGTCCACAATCAACAGATCAGTCGAACCCGAGAAGAATAGAGGAACGGATCGGTTCGTGCATCATCTGGAGTTTTTAGTCTAAATTTACTGAGTTTCGACGAGAGTCCGTTTTATTCTCAACACAAAAATGGATTTGCTATATATTTGGCGACTGAAGATTTCTTAAATCAATTTCTATAATTTTAAAACCCATATGAATTATGAGATATGGAAGAGTAGACTTTTTTTTAAAAAAAATAACAAAACAAGCCCTTACATAAGGTGGTTTATGCCGAAAAGTATCCATGGATGCGCGCGCGCCTTTCTGCAATAGTTTCGGATATTGGTGGAACAAATTTTCTTTATCCTTTACCTCGTTGGCGACCATGGCATACATTTGCTCTGTGCCGGGCTAAGATTGCAGCCAGCCCTAATGGTAGGAGTTCAATTTCTTGTCAGGGTCAGGCCACATCAAGACGGCCTTGTCGTACGAGCTGCAGGGGGGGATGTCTCTCCGGTGATCTTGGCAGAAATACGGGGAGTGCAGCAGGGTAAACCGCCACCTATCCTGAAGAGATGGATCACCGATCTCCCGGCGCAGTCGTGAGGGCCACCTGTGATGGCAGCCGTTTGTCCGGATGGTCGGAGGTTCCGGTTGAGCGCGACGGCGCAGCCGCACCTAATCCGTAGCTTTGGATAGATTAGATGACTTAGGATAGATGACTTAGGAATAGATGACTTAGCAAAAATTTAGATAGATAATTAGATGATTTAGGAATTAATTTAATTAGGCGTGTAGAGTAATAATAGTTTTTCATTAGATGACTTAGATACTAATTTAGTTACACGTGTAGACTAATAATAATTGAAATATTTTTTCAAATAATATCTATAAAATAAAAATTTACAGAAATAATATGCTAAAATTAAAAATTACAAATATACCTCCCTGTCGCCATTCCAAATAGACTCTCTGTCGCCAATTGGCATGGCGACAGAGAGCTTCATCTCCATCGAGCAAGCGCAGGAGAAAGGAAAGGAGGTTTGACGATAAGCCACTATCGCCATTTGGAATGGCGATAGGGAGGTATGTTTGTAATTTTTAATTTTAGCATATTATTTTTGTAATTTTTTATTTTTCAAATATTATTTTTAAAAATAATTCAATAATAATTGTTATCTTCAGGCCATTAGTGATTTAGGACCTATTTGGTTCCTGTACAAATATTGCTATGTTTTACTGGAGTTTTTTTGCAAAACTTGACTAAAGTTAGGTCATCAAAATTGAAGTCACATTTGAACTAGTAAAATAAATTTTGCCACACTTTTTTGTAATCAATAACGCGTGGGATCTAGATGGTAAGAAAGAATTTTGTTACAGGTGGGAACGTCGTCCATCTTACGTCGTGCAAGTAGCCTAGGGCGGACGACGTGGTACAGGTCCCCCCTCGATCGTCCTCTGTGTGGGGTCAATCCGTGTCACACAGATAGACCGCACCTCCTCCAGACGTGGCTGGGGGGTCCAGCTGGTACTGTGCCCTAGCACCCATCCCCATGACCACAGATACATCACGTGGTCTCCTTTTGTACATTATGTTTTTCATATTTTTGTTGTTCTAACATAAAAAATTTGCCAACAGTGACCGATCTAGCACCCGACGAGAGTCTCAGTGCCTCCGGTGCCTTCGGTACACTCCAAGACGAGAACTTGAACTGAATCGTCGATCCTTACCAGCAGCAGTCCACGGGTATGGTCCTCGATCCGTCGCAACTCGCCGATGCACCCGGCCCGACTTAGCCATCCCAGGACGCCTATGCTACTTCGGCAACTAAAAGTTCTCGTGGACAGGCCCCTGACATCCATCCGGACATGTACAACGTCGTAGGAGGCTTAGGACCACATGAGGAGTCGCATCGCGTAGGGCAGCCAGCTAGCCTGTTTTACTTTCTTAGCTTTTGTAATATTCACATATGTTATTTTGTTTGATTATGTTTTGTGCTGTTAAAATATCAACTTTACATTTCGTAACGCCATCAGTTATCAGACAACAGCTTTTTCACACTACTATCAGCTTTATCATGTCGATTGGACGACACACACAACAGCTTTCTCAGACTGATTCGATAACACTCTGCACACCATCAAGCGACAAAGCACTACCCATCTCGGACCGACGGACAATACACTGGTGACCTCAGAGCGAAGTGACAACACCCTGCCACCCACCACTTTTTAAGACTGAAATGACAACACGCTGCAGCCTACTTTTTCAGATCAGAGTGACGTATAAAACCACTCCCCACCTAAGCAGCCCTTCTTCCCCACCCAAGCACACATACCACTCCGCTACCACATATCCTCGTCTTCATCCCGTTCCTTGCCTCAAAAGGCCATGTCTCAAACGGCGAGCTCAGGAAATCGGAGGGCTCGCGCACTTGCCAATGCAAGGCAGGTTGATTGTCCTAACTGTCATATGCAAACTAATGTGTTCTACGCCAACACTAAAGAAAATAACGACCGGGTGTTCTTCAAATGCCCTTTTTTCTCCGTAAGTGAAAAGCTAGTTTGCTTCCTTCTTGTACAAAATATTTTTTTCTGTTCAAGTTGTGTAGTTGTTCGGAGAGATCTCCTTTCTTTGCACGGCCTAAAAGTTTTCTCACCTTATCACGTAGGCTGAAGGGTGCCAATATTTCCAGTGGGCAGACACCATGGACACCTCGATGGAGCGTCCTACAACTATAGCACCACAGAGGATGCAGCCTTCAATGGAGGAGAGCATGTTCAAGATGGAGCGCATTTTAGATCATATCAAGTAGTTAGAGAAGATTGTGTCTGTGGCTATCATTCTTGTATTGTACGCTATTCTTGCGAAATAGTTCATTTCCTATAGAGGGCATAGTTGGTCATGGATGTCTTGCGAAGTGATTTCCTCGTAGTACCAATGTTACCTTAAATCCATCTTTCTTAAAAGCAATGACCACACCAAAATTTAATTATTATGTGGAAACTTTAAGATTTGATTCCTTTCGAACACGATGCCTTCATATCTCGTTCCTTTTCTTAGGACCAGAGATGCTGGAGATCAAATCCAAGTCCTCAGCAGTACTTCTATTGCTTGGACTAGAAGAGAAATTGAGAAACTTATTCTACGTTTGTTGTATCCCCCAGTAAATCAAAGAACTAAGAGCAACCCTTTTATATAGGAAACTATTCTTGAACATCAACCTATCAAGCATTTGAAAAACATCACCAGTTTGACGATCACATCGTACTATTATTTTCGAAAATAGCCTCCGTGATCAGACAACTATCGGGTGTGCAGCATTTTCAGGATGATTAGACATGACCATCAGCTTTCTCACGTCAATTGGACAACAACTTTGTCAGTGCGTTGTGATAACACGATCCTAGCAGCTTTGTCAGATTGATTCGACAACACGCTGCAGCACACCACCAAGTGACAAAACACTGCCCATCTCAGACCGACAGACAAGAGACTAGCGACCTCAGAGCGAAGTGACAACACCCTGCCACCCACCGCTTTTTAAGACTGAAACGACAACACGCTGCAGCCTACTTTTATAGACTAAACGACAACATGCTACAGCCTACTTTTCGGACTGAGAAGACAACACGCTGCACCCCGCCTCACCGACGGCCACGTCCGCTGGGAGCCTGCGTTGCGTAGGTTGCTCGTGATTTTTCTACGAAAACCCTTAAGTGGCTACAATTTCAGGGTTTTGTGGCCGCGTGTGCCTCTTCCAATTTTCGCAAACATGGATGGGAGAGGGAGATTGGAGGAAGAGCGATTCTCAAATTAGAAGTAACTGCGGAAAATAAGGTAGACCACACTCTTTATTACGACTTAAAACTAGGAGGAACATCATGAATAAGAAAAATAATAGTTACAACTTGACATTTACTGAGTGGATCGAGGCCACTTCCCCTTCACCCATGCCTCTGACGGGGCTTCTCTGGCATGACGTGCCCTCTCTCGTTTCCTCTCTCTCGGCTTCCTTCTCCTCCACTTCTTTTCTACGTGGCTTCCGCGTACAACGTCACACTGTTCTTGAAACTACCGCCTGAACTTCTCGTCCCGGTTGGCTTGATCGAGGAGTTTTTGATCTTTGGGGTTGATCTCCATGTCAAACCACTGCTCAAATTCACACAGTGGCGGAGGCGGCTGCATGAAACATAAATTAGCAAAGTTTCATATACAAATATTATGAAACACGTATGATTATTACCATCTGGTGATTCTTCAGGCTCTTCTCCAGCAGGTCGAAGGCGTAATTGCGGCACTTCTAATATCTCTTCTTCCAAGTTGGAATTTCCCAAGAACGGATAAGTCTACAAGGATCTCCACACATACACATCGGTGGGACAACCCCGCGAGGTAGGAAGAGGTCTTGGTACGCGACGTTGTGCAGCTAATCCAAAGCGCCTCCCTCTTCCTTTGCCTTCCCCTTTCCTTTTCCACTTGCATGCCTCGGCATTTTGGGTTGATCCTCTACTTCCTTTTATTCTTTTCTCTCTCTTTTTTTTCTCCTCTCCTTCATTCCTCTTTTTTTCTTTTTTCTTTCCTCTTCTCTCCCTTCCTTCTCTTTTCTAGGTAGTTGCTCTCTGCCTCGCTCAAATGCAGGCAATGTTGCGCGATGGTGTATTTATTGTCTCTTTGTCGCCATTTCATTCGGCGATAGAAACAGTGACAAGCTCTCTGTTGCCATTTCAAATAGCGACAGATCTGTGTCGCTATTTAAAATGGCGACAGAGAGCATCTTGCCATTTCAAATGACGACAGGCTCTGTGTCGCTAATCAAAACGACGACAGGTGTCCAAACCTATTATTTTTCTTTTCGACACATTATTTTCAGTAAATTTTGATTAAAATAATATTATCTTTTTTAAAAAATTATGGCAATGTATGTGACGTCTAGATTCTCGGAAAGCTACCTGGCTCCGTGGGAAGAAGGAAGAGAGGATGGGACTATGGGAGCCGGGAGCGATGCTGCACAGCCAAATGCCAATTTGGAGTCATCACCGTTTCAAAGATTTTGGAGGCCTAGGGCGAGCTAAATTAAGTGGTCTTTTTATTGACAACCATAATTATTGCAGATAAAATATCGAATGCTTTCATATGTAATAAACTTGATAGAGAACATGTCACAACTAAAAGATAGTTTAAACATAATCAAACTCATGTACTATTCAATTAAATCTAAGATGCACCTTCAAGCCTACCCGCAACATTGCCATCATTACTATAATACTGCGACAAAAACCAATCTCACCAACTCCTACAAATTTAAATGGGCAAGTTAAAGTTTCTTCTAACACTCTTAGATGCAAAGTCATCAATAATAGTATCAATATCAATTTCATCCAATTTATCCTTCTCAATGCATAAAATTGCCAAACCATTTAACCTTTCTTATGACATTGATGACCTCAAGTAATTTTTTTAATAATTTTAGCTTTGAAAAACTTCTTTCAGTGGAGGCTACAGTCATAGATATGGTGAATAAGATTCGATAATCAATTGAAACATTTGGATAGCAATCTAAATTCTTAACAAACTCCAAAATTCCATGGTGAACTATGAGTGAGCAGATAAAGTCATTTGTAGCACTTTTAGTTCAAAAAAAAATCATCTAACTCAATATCACATGAACTATTATGGGAAAATATTTTTGCAAATTTAGTGCAACAATTTCTTAGTTCAATATTGTCGACGATTCGGGACATGGTCCCCAGCCGAGCTTACTTGTTGAATGAGTGATCAACTTGGGGCCCCTTTTTCCGCAAGGGTTATATCGTCCCGAAAGTGTGCCGAGCAATGGAACGGGTATATGGGACAATCGTGAAGCACATGGGGTCGTTTTTATCCGTTCGCCTCGCGGGGGAGATAATAACCCTACGCCCATGATTGCACTAGTATGCGAAGTGGGTTACAATGCGCTTGCTCGGGGCCTGAACGCTTCTAAGGACTCCCGTGAGCAAGCGAGGTGTGTAAGTATGTGTGTAGTATAGAAGGTCCAACCCTCAATCCATCGTGGGAGGGGGTATTTATAGGGAATTAGAGGAGACAAATCATTTATTACGGTGGCGTTCTTCGTAGAGGACGTGGCGGTCGTAAGGCGCGCCACCGTCAGTACCACGCGACGTGGATGCAATGAGCAGACCAAAGCGGCGGGACCGTGGTGGCGCGGATCCCGGTAGCGCGATTTCTCTGGCATGCGCATTTAATGCCACGTCGCTTTGTCGCGGGCCCCAAGCTTGGCTTGCTCGGGACGTACTTGATGGGGATTCGGTAGCCTCGTGAGCCAAGCTATCTGGTCGGCCTTATGTGCGCCATCCGCAAGAGCATAGTCGGTTGGCGCCGGAAGCCGATGGTCGTCTTGGTACAGTATATCCAATCCCCGACAAATATTATCCAATGACTTTAAATTTTTTGAGCTAAGTAAAAAAACAAATATACTCTTAAATGTAGTAAAATCCTTAAACATGTTCTTTAATGAAGAAATTACTACATCTACCATAACAAGAAAGTAATTTACCTCAAAAGACTTCTCAGCTGATAAAATCTTTTCATTATAATCACTTTCATCAAACCTGCTTTTTCAGAATTTCGTGTTTATCGTGAATGATGCTTCTACATTTATGTTAGATACAATTTAGGGACCCTCCTAAATTGAGAGCCCTGGCGATCGCACCGGCTGCCCTCCCCTTTGGGCCGGCCTTGTTTGGAGTCCATGTCCAATCGATGACACGACAAGGAGGGGAGTTGTTGCAGAGTCGCTGCTGATGCCGGTCGTTGTCAAGCCAGCCAGAGCGAGCGGTCGCCATCGAAGCCGAGCAGCTTCTTTTTTTTTGGGTTGACCTCGTTGTTGGCGGAGGCTTGGTAAGCCCACGGATCACCAGCCTGGGCTGGTGATTTGGATCGGCCCACTTGGCCCGCCCCAAGATCTCTCGTCGTCGTCTCGTGCTCACGGTGTCGCAGCGGTGAACTCCCTGGTTTGCTCACGGCGTGCGAAGCGCGCTCTCGAGAATCGTCAGAAGCTCGGAGAGCGGGCAGCTGGGGATCCATCCCAGGATGCTCGCGACGGCGGCGCGGTGGGCGGCGAAGACGGGGAAGCCCAAGATGGCGCCGATCGAGCTGACGGCGCCGCCGGAGCAGGCTCAGTCCATCTCCCGCACCATCTTCGACGTCGTCAGGGAGCACGGGCCGCTCACCACCTCCGACGTCTGGGACCGCGTCAAGGTACGCGCGCTGCCACGCGGTATGCCCGGTTATCCCCATGTTCACGCACGCAACCTGCTCGACGGAGCGCCCCACAGGGAGCAAACCCGACTTCCATCGATACATTCATGTCAGGGGCGATCTTAGGTTGGATTTAAGCGCCAGTTGAACCTCCTACGGGCAAACATGTTCGATAGAATGCAGGCACTTGCATTACTACAACTGTGTTCCTCTATTTGCCACCTTGTTCCTCTTGAGGCATAAATATTGGCTTTCTTCTTCAGGGGGTTGGGCTGAGGGGCTTGACAAGCAAGAGGCAGATGAAGATCATGCTGCGCTGGATGAGGGAGAGGCAGAAGCTCAGGCTCATCTGCGACCATGACGGGCCTCACAGGCAGTTCCTCTACACCACTTGGTTCACTAATGCCAAGAACGCGCCGCAGAGGCCGCCCAAGAGGGAGCTCAAATGTGAGCCTCCCAAACCGTGATCACACGCCTGTCCGGCTATGTCGAGAAACATCAAATGTTCAATAGACTGACAGGTAATTAGGCTTGCTATATTGTTGTTCCTATAGCACCTTGCTCAAATCTGCCATCTGCAATGTTCTCAGCCCTATGGTTCATGTGTTTCTACCGGTGATTCCTGCTAATAGGCATCGTTTCTCTAGCATGCAATAGGAAAGAACACAGGGAATTGCTTCAACGCTCGCCCAAAAAAATGAAGAGCACAATCCATCACCGAACCTATGACTAAAGAGTTGTGCAATTTAGTTTCTAGGAGAGCATAGCAGACCATCAACCAACAATGGATTTGTACCAAAACAAACGAATTCCATTTATTTTCGTGAAATGTGCTGAAGTGGCATATAGTATACGTCAACAGAAAAGTATACAACTGTACACTTGCAACAACATTCATTACGGGCTTTAAATTTTTTTCCCAGATGTGGAAGCTCCACGTCACTTCGTACTTGCAGGTTAACCCCCCACCCAACACACAACTATTATTTCTAATCTTTGATTCATCGATCATGCTGTCCGGCCTCTTCATAAATCATGGGTTTAATTTCCTGATTTGCCTTGCCACATTTACCTGTAGCACAAGAACAATAGATTCACTACATAAATTTCCAGCTGCAAAAGTATATGAAATCTGATTTCATTCTATTTATAGTTCATTGATGCGCCTGAGAACTGTCGTTGTAAACTAACCAGTCTCCATTTCAATTCCTCAATGGACTTTTGTCTCTCCCAAGCAAAGTATTTCATTGACTGCAAATTGAATGAAATGAAGTGAGATAGTGCACAACAGTTAACACAATCGAAACTAAGCGAACAAGAAGAATTTTATGCGGATCCCTACCCCTCGTCGTTGAACCTCAATTGATCTTCTTAGTGCTTCTCTTTTGGTCAGGAGATTACTGAGTGATGATTTTGTTGGGCGGAGATAATTCTTTCCACGGTGAAGTATTATGGCATGGCTGTTTGTGAGCTTTTCTACTGCTACCAATATTCCTCCCGTCTCAACCTCAAGCAGCATTGATGTGTATGTAATTTGGCGGGCTTCATTCTGCTTGGAAATTACTTTCACAATCTCTTTATGTTTCCAGTGTTGATGAATCTCTTCAATTACACCATCAAAGATACCACGTCTTCCTGTGAGGGAAAACAAAAGATAAATAGCTTTTACGATCAGAGAAGGATAAATATATTTTCTTGGTGATGAGCACAAGGAAAGGAGCACATATGGACACAAAATACTATAATCTGAAAAGTTATACCAATGAGCACATGCTCATCCATTTTTAGGCCAATCTTTCGGAATATCCCCCTTTCCTCCTCTGTCAAGAGTTCTCTGTCTGCAGATTTCTCTGAAGGGTTCCAAGAACTACGAAGCTTTGCCAGTACCTGATTAGATCTTTCAATCTTCTTGTTAAGCTGCAATACATACCAGTCTTATGTTACCATTAGAAGTTAAGAACTTTCGAACAAAAGCACAAGATGTGCCTGATCAGGGCATACAATGGAAAGCCTCCGTTCCTCGCCTTTCAGTTCCTTCTCCAATCTATGCTTCTCGGCCTTTAGTTCGATTATGGCATTGTTTTCAGTTGCTTCATGCACATGGTTAACTTTTATATCCTGATACTCTCTGAAAGTTCCTACAGAACTTTCCTCAGATGGTAAACTGCTGAACATATGAAGTGAGTCGATCACCTTTAATCGGGCCTCTTCTTCCTTCACTTGCTGGTCATGTACCTGAGCCTCTCGATCAATAACAGATTGAGCAACTCCACCAGGAAGAAAATCCTTGCCTCTATAAAGAATAATAAAATCCTTGTTTCTCAATATGATAGTTCCACCAGTAAGACACTGCACCGAGGATATTCACTGTCAAACAGATGAAGATATGAAGAACAGGCTAATCACTGACAAAAAGACATGGATTTCTGAATAAGAACCACATAACTTGCAAGTAAGCAAGAATTCATGCTTAGTCTAATTCAGTATCATAGATTAGTTATGACAGCATAGATACAGCAGGCAATCCACATATAATAACTACCAAAGCAAAGTGGAACGCAATATTGTAAATTTTGCTCATCACTTGATCTGACTGGACAGCACTCTGTACAACAGATGTGGGAAAATGCTTACTTACATGAACTGACTATTATGCACACAAATACCATAAACATGTACTTAACAGAAACACGTTTAATGAGGAACAATACTTGCCTTAAGGTTCCAGGCCATTTGTTCATTATTGGTATTTTGGATGCCCACTTTCACTGCAATCTTCGCTATAAGGCTCTTTTCCCAAAGCTCTAGTATAGCAGCAGCCAAACCCTGTAATTTTGTATTTCTACCTGCCAAAGATTAGGCAAGCTTATACTTGTCCTATATTTATAAGCCTCTTATGTTTTTTCTTGTGACTATAAACATCACTTTTGGAACTTTAAGGAGATGTATGCATAGGATGGTATGGACACAGAAAGTGGAGACAGTTAATGCTTGATCAGCCTCGAAAAGCATAATAATTTGGAACTATCTATAAACTGAGCTGATGGGTGCAGAATATGGGAACTAATACTCTACAGTTAATCACCTAGAGCAAAATGTGTTGGCAAAGGACGTGCAAGTTTGCGCAGGTATGTCAGCTCCTCATCTGCTAGTGTCGGTCTCACTCCAGGAGGGCATTGTCTAAATGGAGTCTTGAAGCCTGAAACAACTTCTGGAAGGAGATCTGCGTCCACAGGCAATGGTGTGTTCCACCACCAATCAATAAATCGAGGGCCCAAACTGTCCAATAGTCTGTTGACTTCTCTCTCATATAGTGTTCCCTTGACAGGTTCTTCATCCTTCTGAACATCAATGCTTTGATCAATTTGTTGAAAAGCATCATCAGCTTCATCATTATCATTGGTTAAAGGTTCAGCTTTGCTCACATATCTCCCTTGGGCCATAGGAAAGTTAGATTTTACTGGAGAAACTTTGTTAATATCAGTAACAAAATTGCAATGCCACTTGGTGGTTTGTACATAATTGCTTCCTCTGTACACAAAATGTATGTCTCCTTTTGTCCAAACAACTAAGCCTCCTGTTTTTATCTGATGAAAAGGCAAGCCGAGCAAACAAAATCAGAGGTTTGGATGGAAGCTTAGTAACAGTAGTCATCGAAGAACTTAACAGTTCAAGATAAATATGGTTTGCATTAAAATAGTCTCTCTTATTAATCACAATTTCACTAGGACACAACAGATACCACCCACTAAACATACTTGACAATTCTAACCCATAAAAAGTTGAATGTAACAAACATCCTGACCCTCCCTTCCTCTCTGAAAAGAAGAAACCGCAACCACGGCCAACTAATTCGTCCAAAGAAAAAAGTGCTCTTCTCCTTCTTTTTTCATAAAAAGAAAGTAGCCAGAACATAGAATATTTTTGCCACATAATCACCTCTTGCAAAGATTAGTTCCATGTTGTCAACATTTCACTATAATTTGCACATAAATGACTACCCAGTCCACTACAATTCCAATCCACTATTGCCAGTTAGCACCATTTACAACAAAGCTGCATATTTCTTTTCAGGAATCTCCCATTGCACAGACACCCATACCAAATTTGCATTTGGCAGTGCACAGTTCTCTACGGCAAGCGTGCCATTGATTATCCTGTTGCATCACGCAGAGCCACTCCCTTGATGGATGTAGCACCACTTGCACCAAATCACCACATCTATTTGCCGAAAAATGGGCACTTACACTAAATTTGCAAGTTCCTAGCAACATTGCTCTACTTGAAGCTCAAAACCAACTCTAAAGTTCGATAACAATACCAACCAAGGCTGAGCCTTTTATTCACTGCAAGGGCAAGCTCAAACTGGCAATCATAGTAGCAGCGACAGAATCCTCACCTCAAGAATCTCCCTTGCCCGGTCCATGCACCGCCGGAGCGGCTCGACGACGCGCACCGCGGCGAGTTCCTGGCCCCTCGCCCACTCCCTCAGCACCTCCTCCACCACCTCGTCCGTAATCCCGGCCTTCTTGGCCCGCACCCACCTATCCTTCCCCCGCGCCGCCCGCCGCAGCCGCTCCAGCTCGGCGGCCTCCAGCTCCCTCTCCGCGCGCGTGGGCTCCCGCACCCTCCTCTCCCGCCGCAGGGCGACCTTGATTTCCTCGTCTCTCGCCGCCGCCCACGGCACCACCTTCGCCGCTGGCTTCTCCTTCTCCCCCGCCTCCTCTTCCTGAGGCAGGTCGATCGGGAGGCGGAACGGGATGGCGCTGCTGGTACCGGGGTTGTGTTTAGGGCCTGGTGGGTTGGATATCTCGAGGGAGCGGACGCGGCGGATGATGCCAAGGACGGCGCGGCGAGTGCGGCCGCCGGGGACGCCGGAGGTGAGGGACTTGGTGTTGGAGAAGCCGGTGTTTCTTGGCGGCTTGGGGTTTTGGTGGGGCTTCGGAGGGGCCTCGTTGGGTTTTGGAGGGGCCACAGAAGCAGGGTTTTGGGGGCCGTGGAGCCACGGGGGCGGAGGCGGTGGCTTCGGGGACGGGGAGAAGAGGGGGAGGGGATGTGGCGCCATGGCGGGGCTCGGGTGCCTCCTCTGTCGTCTGTGCGGTGAGGAGAGAGTGAGGACGAGCGGTGTTGCATGTTTGTGGGTTCGGAGCGTGAGGTTTTTTATTTTATTATTTTTTTGGGAATGGCAAGAGTGTTTTTTTTTGCACTTATACCATCTAAACGAACTTAAAATTCTTTTTGAAAAATTTTAAAAATATATACATGTTTTCATGGATTTTATAAACCTTTGTATAAGTTGCTTTTTACTGTTCATAAAATAATATATTACTCACTATTACATGAGTTGTTACTATATCCTATGTAAACCATCGTTTTCATGTAAAATCTATAAAATTCACATGTAAAAATTTTAAAAAATTCTAAAAAATTACCATACATAGGAGAGGTGAGCTTCTACAACTTTATAAAATTTAAAGACCAAACTCAATCGCATTTGAAAGATATGAAATTGATAAAATGCTAAACATTAAAAAATCACTATTTAACCAAATTTGTCTTTTTAATATCTTTCAGTTGAGATTGATTTTGATCATAAAATTTCACAGGGTCGTAGAATCTCACCTCCACAATGTATGGTAATTTTTTGAAATTTTTTGAAAACTTGTATGTGTGGTTTTCATAAATAAGAATGTAGTTTTGTTTGTTGGACCCATAGTAAAATGTTTGAAGAACTCTAAAAAATTAAAATATCTAGTGGAGGTGAGCTTGTACAACTCCATAAAATTTGATAACCAAACCCAATCATATTTGAAAAATATGAAATTGACAAAGTGCTAAACAGCAGGATGTTCTATCTTTTATTATAAAAAAATAACATTTTACTGCCTATTAATCAAGGTCTTACTATATCTTGTATAAAGCATCCTTATAGTGTAAAATCCATAAAAATCATATTTACAAGTCTTCAAAAATTCTCAAAAAATTATCATATATAGAGGAGGTGAGCTTTTATAGCTCTTTAAAATTTGAAGACCAAACTTAATCGTATTTGAAATATATAAACTTGACAAAGCACTAAACAAGGAAAAATCGCTAGTCAGCCGAATTTGTCTTTTTCATATCTTTCCGCTGAGATGTGTTTTGGCAAATTTTACAATTGTAGAATCTCACATCCCCTATATATGGCAATTTTTTTAGAATTTTTAAAAACTTGTACATGTGGTATCCATGAAGAAGAATTAAATTCTATTTGTCGGCTCTGTAGTAAATTGTTTAAAAAATTCTCAAAAAATTCCCATACATAGGGGAGGCAAGATTATACAGCTTTGTAAAATTTTAGATCAAACTCAATCGGATTTGAAATATATGAAATTGAAAAGTGCTAAACAGTGAAAAATCACTATCTAGCTGAATTTGTCTTTTTATATCTTTCAGCTGATTTTGGTCTTTCAATTTACAGGGTTGTAGAATCTGACCTTCCCTATATATGGTAATTTGTTTGAGAATTTTTGAATATTTTCACATGAGGTTTTCATGAATAAGAATTTAGTTCTATTTGTAGGACCCATAGTAAAATATTTGAAAAATTCTAAAAAAATTACCACATGTAGGGGTGGTAATATTTTACAACCCTGTAAAATTTGAAGATCAAACTCAATCGCATTTGAAAGATATGAAATGACAAAGTGCTAAACAGTAGGATATGATGCCTTTTCTTATCAAGAAAATAAAATTTTACTACTTATTGCTCAAGGTGTTGTTATATATGTGTAAAGCATCTTTATAGTGTAAAATTGATGAAAATTATATGTATATGTTTTAAAAATTATAAAAAATTACCATATATAGAAGAGGTGAGTTTCTACAAACCTATAAAATTTGAAGACCAAACTCAATCGCATCTGAAAGATATAAAATTGGCAAAGCAATAAACAGTGAAAAATCACTAGTTAGCTGAATTTATCTTTTTCATATCTTTCAGCTGACATTGATTTTGGTTTTCAAATTTTACAGAGCTGTATAATCTCACTCCCCTATGTACAATAATTTTTTTGAAATTTTTTGAAAACTTGTACATGTGGTTTTCGTGAATAAGTGTTTAGTCTCATTTATCGGACACAGTAGTAAAATATTTGCAAAATTCTAAAAAATTACCACAATAGGGAAGATGAACTTCTACAATCTTGTAAAATTTGAAAACCAAACTCAATCGCATTTGAAAGATATGAAATTGACAAAGTAGTAAACAATGAAAAATCACTATTTAGGCGAATTTGACTTTTTCATATCTTTCAGCTGATATTGATTTTGTTCTTCAAATTTTACATTTTACAGGATTGTAGAATCTCATCTCCCCAATGTATGGTAATTTTTTGAGAATATTTGAAAACTTGTACTTGTGGTTTTTATAAATTTTACATGGTAGGAGTGGTTTTGTTTGTGCACTTTGTTTCAGTATGGAAACATCTTATGTAATAGCTAGTAACATGTCATTTGTTTAAATAGTAAAAGACAACATATCCAAAGCCTATTTGGGGGAGCTATAGTTTTTTTTTGAAAAACTGCTTTTTGGCGTTTTGAGCTGAAAAGCAGCTGTAGCTTTTTATAAGAGATCATTTAATAAATAGCTAATTTTTTCTCAATAATAAGCTACAAAAAACATGTCCTACTTAACTTTCAAATTTTTGAGTTTTGTTAGTTATATATGACTTTTAGCTTATATTAAAAACTACTTAAAAGTTAAGTTATTTGGGGGCTTACTAACTTTTCAAAAGCTAAAGCTACCTTAAAGCCCTCCAAATAGGGCCCCAGTGGTTTCAAAAGTTCATAAAACACATGTACATATTTTCAAAGATTCTCAAAAAAATTACCAGACATAGATGGGGTGAGATTCTACAATCTCAGTAAAAATTTGAAGATCAAAATCAACCTCATTTGAAAGTTACTGACTAAATCAAAAAAGAAAGATTCATGTACAAACAAGGAGTAGCATTTATTTTGTCATTTAATAGTTGGGAGAAGGTCTACGTTAAATGGCATGCTTGATCAATTCATTTATTGGCGCTAGACTACAGCTATATATATATATATATATATATATATATATATATATATATATATATATATATATATATATATATATTGCGTACATCTTAGGTGTATGTACTCCCACCTCCAGTATATCATTTAAATGATGTTGTTATACCTCTTTATTCTTTTGAGGGCTGTTTGTTTTAGTTTTTGATTCTAGATTTTAGCCCCAAAAGCGTAATAAAAAACAAAGCGACATCATTCTAAAATCTGATTCTCACAATCCAAATTTTACCCATATACACTAGAATTCACACTCCATTTCATATGTGCTTTTGGAGAATCGGTTCTCTACAACCACAATTCAGAATCAACTTTTAAAGAATCCAAAGCTGAAATAAACAGTCCCTGAGTATACTCTAATACTGATTATAAGATACTCCAAAGTAAGTTCCACAAAAAATTTCATCAAAATCCACCCTTTTATAGCATAATTTGTTTATATATTCCTTTTACATATGGAAAGTGGTATGTAGCAAAAACAATAAAGAACTCTGACGAAATTTTTTGAACCATGTCGTATTGAAGTATCTTAGAATTATTATTGGAGTATACTGAAAGTGATAAAGGAGTATAAAACGTTCATTTAAATGGTATATTAGAGGTGAGAGTATGTACTCACAGAGTGCGGAAAAGGCTTCCTATATGTGTGTGTGTGTGTGTGTGTGTCGACGTTTGGGAAATAGGTTCCCGTCGAGCTTACTTATTGAATAAGGGATCAACAGAGCTCTTTTTTTGTGAATGATTTGCGTTTGGAGAATGCTCTTAGGAAAAGGGATACTAGAAAAATAGACAAAGGTTTATACTGGTTCGTGCCTCTCACATTGGAGATAATAACTCTAGCCCAGTGATTTCGCTATTGCTGTCAAACTCTTACAGGAAGGCTCATGTTTATCTGTGAGTTTGTGTCTTGCTTTCTCTCGTTTTCTCCTTCCTTCCCGTTTGTCCCCTTTACCGATCTACCGGAGGGTTCTTATAGCTTACAAGATACTTGAAATAACTAACTGTAGCCGAATAATGCGCCATTTACTGCATTAACCATGGTTGTAACCGTAGCCTTGATTCTTGCCACGTTCCCATCGTGGGGCATAATGGCCCTAGATCGTGGAGTAATTATCGCCACTTAAACGTTGTGGGGTGAACACGATCTTTCAATCATGCTCAAGGATTTCCCCAGCTCTGACCGATCTTTACATGTTCTCGAGCTTGCATGCTCGGGGATGTTCTTGTATGCTCGTGGGCAAGCTTGAGTGCTTGTAGGCGAGCTTGGGTGCTTGTGGATGAGCACCGAGCCTACTCCGGTCGGGCGGACCCGTCGGCTAGACTATTCGAGGGTCCTCCTTGGGGACACCATCCAAGGGCATGCATGGTCAGCCAAAACTGGCTGCCAGGGTATAATAGTCCTTATGAAGATTATCCAATCCCCGACAGCTAGCCCCTGAGGCTCAAATAGAAAACTACTTGGTGGGGCCTTCCCCTTGAGCCTATATACTCAACGGAGGGATTGGAATCTTGCAATAAGTACTCATGCGCAAAGCATTGACGAGTCAGCTTCATGGACGAGTATGGTTGATAGGAGCCGAGCTATTAGCTCGGCCTCCAAGAAAGAAGCTTCGGGCAAGAGAGGATCAAAGGTGTCACTTGTTCCTTCTCCATGAATCCTCGGTAATGGTTTGGATAGTTTTTTGGGAACCGTGCCTTTATTAGACGGTTTCGAAAGTTGCGCCTCCACGCACCGATTTGTGAACGGGCGAGAGCGGTCTCGGTTTTCGGACGGTCCCGTCCGTTTGGCTCCTCCGCCTCTTTAAACAGGGCGGTAACGGCGGTGAGAAACTCTTCACCTGCATTTCGCACCCGAGCCCTTAGGAATTCTCAAGTCCCGTACTTTTCTACGCTTGCATCCCCCTCCTCCACCGAATCCATTGTGAAGTTCGGAGCGAGCAAGATTAGCAAGGAGAGACTCCAAATGCTCATGGAACTCGGCTATCTTGATGAGGAGTCATGGCGCGCTCCCAACAACGAGGAAGCTCCGGCACTGTGGGAAGGAGAGATCGTCTCTTACGAGCTTTACTCCATCAATGGGTTACGGAGAGTGAGTTCCTTGAATCCGTACTCGCCTAGTGCGAGTGCGAGATTTCCAATCTCAATCCTAACTCCATTCTCATCTTGGCGATCTTCTCGCATCTTTGCGAGGGATACGTGGGCACTGTGCCCACGGCGAGCCTTTTTTCCACTTTTATTCCTTGTTCCGCATCGGAGGGACCTCCCCAACCAGGTTGCATTTACTTTCATCTTCGGTCCAGCCCCACCATACGAGTATCCGAAGCTTCACGCTCAAGGACTCGGTGTCAGTGAGTCCGACCATTAATTCTACTCAAGAAGAGCAGGGAAGCACTCTCACTTACACCTGGAGCGGCTTCGAGTTGAAACCCGTCCCTCGTGCAAGCCGAGGAGGAGGGGTGTCTTGATGATGATCGTGAGCTCACAAACTTGGAGCTCATTGGTCGAGACGTCATGGAGACTTCCTCGAGGCAAGGGTGGCTCCATTGAGGAGGAGGAGCATCCTTCTTCAATATCCGCGTGGCAGGACTTCACCCGTGAGACTGATTTGGGTAAGCCTCCGAAACTGTGTGAATAATTTCTATCCTTTAGAATTAGTTTGCTCGTACTAATGCTTACGTTGGTCAGGTTGCAGCTCCAAGCAAGGCACGGGTCAAGCGAGTTTGCCGAAATGTTCGGCACCCCAAAAAGGCAAGGAGCTGATGCAGGCGACAAATTCGGTGACCTTGAAAAATAAATTCGTGAACCATGCTCGAGGAAAGACATCCTAAGCATCTCTGATATTCCATGCTCCTTCGATCAGGAAAAGATCGCTCTAGCAGCTGCGGTGGCCGAGATCAAGCCACTAACGCGCGACCAAGGGGGAGTCATTCCCGCCGTCAGAACCAGGAAAGTGAAGCACAAGCGGGGAGCGCCACCACCCCCATCGTCCCCTGCCACGCGTCCTAAGAGGCGGGCAGCTTCGAGCAGGAGTCCCTCCCGGTGGCATTTAGAATATGCCGACAGAGTGGAGGTACGGGAGCTAAAATTGTGGTTGGAGGAGCACGCCAAGAAAAATCCAGGCTTGATGACTCGTCTGTACCAGCTCGCGAAAAAGGTGAAGCGAGCGAAGGCGACGGCGGAGGGCTCCGCGCGCAAGGAGCGGCCGGAGGGGAAAATTGCTGCCCTTCAGACCGAGCTAGCGTGGGTAACTTCGGGCACTATGGCAGAAGGGCTCGAGAAAGAGGAGGAAGATTGAGGTACCGGAAGTCATCGGGCGCAACGCCGAAGCGCCTGAGGTAGGCTTTGAAGGTGGTCGACCTAGACGAGGTTGACCCCTCGATAGCGAGGGTCAGCCACGCAGTTGTAGAGAGGTCCAGGCTCGTGGTTGGGGCCCAAGCTTCCGTGGGAAAGACCTCCGCGGCAGAGACCGAAGACACCGAGGATGACGGCGAGAGGCTTGGCAATGGTAACTTCACTGTTTCTTTCTTTCCATTTCTCCTCTCTTTCTTTTTTTTGTTTTGTTTCGAGTGTCCGAGCTAACCCCACTCTGCCGACGTGGGCGAAATAGCTAATAGGGGAGCTATGGACTTAGAGGGAATGGCTGATGAAATCCTCAACTCTATAGTAGAAAAGGAGCTTGCCCACCTTGCTGACCTCGTGATGGTCGAGGAGTTCACCGTCGAGGCTCCCCATGACTAGCAAGTCACGGGGGTGGAGCCTCATGCCCTGGAGGAACAAGTTCCCTAGGAAGGCCAACAGCTCGAGGCTTTGGAGCCGAGAATGACTGAGGACCAGGATTAGTCTCCGAGCATGAAGGCAGCTCGCGAGCCGAACCCTGATGCCCCGGAGGAAGAACATCTCGGGAGGATCCCGCCCGGTGGAACCTACTGTCCAGGCGGTCCTTGAGCCACCAGAGCATAGCCAGACACTGGGTCAAGAGGAAGACAATGCTCCCCTGAGCGAAGCACCTTCTCAGGGAGAAGATGAGGAGCCCCCGAGCGTAATGCCTGCTCAGAGAGAAGATGAGGAGCCCCCGAGCGTAATGCCTGCTCGAAAAGAAAGTGAGTTCTCTCGGTCGGAGGTTATCGCGAAAGGTCTCGCTGACCTTCGGTCGAGTGATATCATCAAGCAAGTTCAGGGAAACTTGCATCGTCGTCTCTGCTGGGTAAGGCTACTTGTCTTCTACAGTCCTTTTCTTTTGCAACGAGCAAAAGCTAAAGCTTTCTGCCTTGCAGGTGCTAAATGTGACTATGGTGGACTTCAAGGCAGCGACCGTACCTCCTGAGATCGTAGCCAGGCACAGCGCCGAGCAAGATGCTAAGATAGTGAAGCTCGAGCAAGCGCTAGCCGAGCTAAAGGCTTCGAATGAGGAGATGCGGCGTTGAGCCGAAGATTCTGCCATGGAGTGCAAAGAGCGGATCTTCCAGGGCGAGCTGGCCAAGACGGAGAAGGTGGAGGAGCTGAAGTCCTCTGCACGGGAGGCCACCGAGTTGGTCAACCAATGCAGAGAAGAAGCGAAACGGCTTAGCCAAGAAGCTCGCGAGGGGCGTGATGCCCGGCGGCGGGTCCTCGAGCTCAAGACTAAGTTTGATGAGGCGAGGGAACAACTCTCAGCCATCAAAGAGGCGAAGCTCGGCGGAGCATATCTCCCATAGCGTACCATTGTTAAATGCTTCATATCTCTACTAATATAAATTTGCAGTTGGTGGCAGCGGTCTGTTCTTCCTAGCCCCCTCTCCCCTGGCCATATCTTCAATAATGGCCGGTCATTATAGCTAATTATTTTATCACGATTCTGACCAGGCCATATCTTTCTAAATATGGCTTATTATTATGGAAAAAATCCTTGATTATTCTGGTAATTAATAGCCGGCCAATCATTCCTTTTGTACTCTATATATCTTTGTCAGTTTTCACGTAATCAATCAAGGAATTCATTCAAGATCTCCCATATCGTATCATGGCGGCGAAATGAACTCGGCAATTGATCAATAAGTGACGGACCAATGTAAATAGCCGCGAGGCATAGAAAGCGGCGCGCCATGATCGGTAGTAATTGAGGCGGAAGGGCGGCTAGAGCGCGGCGCCCACGGGTCTTTGTGACCCAGCGTCGGCCAGTTGGACATGAACAAAGTGTACGACACTTTGGCGTGTTTGCCCGGCGACATCGGTGGGATGTCGTTATCGGTGAGAGAGTCATTGACACACTCCTTGGAGATAAACGGGTTGATCTAGCTGAACGTCGCGAGAGAGAGAAACGACGAGGCGGCGCATGGCGTGGTGGGCACCTCGGCGCTGGTGTTTTCTGGTTCACCTTCATGGGCTCCGGCGTCATAGCCAGTGAAGCTAGTGATGGCTAGGTACGCGAGAGACATGGAGACGAGTGTAAGGACCCGAATTCACCAATTGAATCCAGCATGTGTTTTACCGCACTATTCCCGGGATCAATGCTAGTGCACACGCTTAACATCGGTAAGCATCAAATCATACCTAGCGATAAGAATAATAAGACTTCATTTATTTAATATAACTAGTGTATGATCTTATGATCACTTACATTATTCTCGCCACATGGGCTGGAACTGAAGTAAACTTAAACAAATGCAGCGGAATGTATAGCAAAAGACGTAGATGTCCCATCATCACACCATAGGCGACTAACAAGGATTGGCCTAGTGACTCGTGTCCACCTGAAAGTCCTTCTCCAATAATGGCGACGATTTCTCCACTGTTGTTGGTTGTTGATAGGCAAGGGTGAGTACAAAAGCACTCAACAAGTTGTGCACAGAATGCATTTCTACCATAGCTATATGCAAGGCTTATTCCAAAGGAATGGCTAAGTGGTTTACTTGCAGTAAGGCAGCATTTACAAACACATATAGTACGTAGATTGAAAAGACAGTAAAACAAATAATAACATTAATAGATTCAACGATTCTTAAGTAAATCAAGTTTCATCCTAAGTCAAGTTCCATTATCCATATGGCATCCTGCCATCCCATTTAATTATCCATTTTATTAAACTAACCCTTGACTGTAATTCCCGAGCTTTGCTCAATACCGTGAGCACGGCTATCCGAATAGTTTGTACACTCTACAAAGAATATGCACTTTACCCACACGATACAACCATGCACCACACAGGCGAATGATCGTAACAAAGCCTTTACAATGCATCATCTTAACCCAGTACTACCCGCCGAGGTTTCAACATCGAAGGGTTACACCACCACAACAGGGCCCCTCTTGCGCCATGTGAGTTTCCTCTCGTACACGGGACTCACACCACCATGATAATACTCAAGCTAAGACTTTGCAAATTAGTCACTAAGCGCCCATACCGAGATATGTGGTTGCATGATTGACTCAGTCAAAGGCTCGCAAGGTTAAGTCCTTAAGATTGATCAAAGCAAGACTTGTACATACCCTCTCGCCCATCTAGCCCACCAGCACACACACTTCCCTTGCCACTTGCTTCAATCGAAGTGATTACTAACCCAGTTGATTACCAAGCACCACGTGCTATCCACAAATCAACATCGTTGCGTGACCTCCCCACCACAACAACTCAATCTCTTTGTGTGACCACACATGACACATAAGTTATTATCATTGTTCCATATTCCATTAGTCAAGATTAATAATCAATGATTCATATACATGTGATGACGTGGCATGGCTAAGCAATTCTATTCCGTTCTAACCATCCCATGTTGATTTCATGTTTAATCAACTATAGTAATCCAACCTAGGGTGACAAGTGAATCATGGCATACAATCGACAAGGTAGGGTGTAATTCAAAGGGTATGCTAGCTAAGTCCCAAACTAAGTTGAAAACATTTATACACATGAAATAATATGCAATCAGGTAAAAAAACAAGATAGCAATTTTGCAAACATGGGTGCAACATGATTAAAGCACAACTTGCCTTGGTTAAGCTCCTGGTCTTGGTCTGGAAATTGCTCTTGAGTTGCTAATTCCTCCTCCGAAGCCTCACACAATTCAACGTCTACGCGAATTGAGAAGAAATAGCAAATAAACACCAAGAACAGAGAACAAATGAAATTAAAATTCAAACAAAATTCACTATTTGATAGATCTCAATTTTACAAATTTTTAGAAATTTGAATCACCCAAATCGGAGTTCCTATGAGGGAGAACGAGCCCTCGGAAGATTCAAAAATCCAAAAATTCATAAAATTGGAAAATCTGAAATATTCGAATTATTTTTGAAAAGGAAAATCCGATTTATTGCGTCAGCTGACGTCAGCCCTGATCTGGACTGTTGCGGCCGACACGTGGTGAAATCCCTACCGTTCCGAGCCGATCCAACGACTATTATTTAATCCAAAACGTGGCGAAACAACGGCCATCCGATCTAAATCGAACGGTAAAACTTTACCCGAGTGAAACACTATTCATCGAGATGACGCGGCATAATCCGAAGCGTCCATAGAAAATCCTACGGTTAAGGCTTACCCGAGCGATGCGCTATGTTGGGGAACGCGGTATACTACACTAGCACAAATTAAAATTTCTACCGCATATCCAGAAAAGCTACTCGCAAGAAAGGGATCACAGATTGTATTACCACTAGACGCCAGCGATTGCGAATCGCCAGCGTTGGTGTAGTGGATCGTTCTCGCCGTGGATCGTCCTCGCGCGGATCGTCCTCGCCGTGGATCGTCCTCACGCGGATCGTCCTCACGCGGATCGTCCTCGCTGCGGATCGTCCTCACGCGGATCGTCCTCGCTGCGGATCGTCCTCGCCACGCCGCAGTAGCAGCAGCGTCACCACAGCAGTCCACACGTCCCGGGATGGAACGCCGTGCGTCGGCGTGCAAGCACCGTGTCGCTCGGCAAGGGCAATGAGAGGTGGAGGCTAGGTTCGGGCGTGAACAACAACATGCACGCCCACCCTTCCCCTCTCCTTATATAGCCACGCGACGAAACCCTAAGCCAGGGCCCATCGGTAGCGTTAAGCCCACGAGGTCCATTAATTTACGGATCCAATCCGAATTAATGCGTCCCAGTTAAGTGTGTGTGACCACAGCAGGTTCATGTACATTTGGACATAGATTCGAAAACCCTTTTCCAATCCAATAGTTGGTAGCGGTTCATGCAGAGCATGCCAACTCCCAAATGCATATGATCCGTCAGATGGAACCTTTCAAAAGTACTCATGTAATAATCCCTTTGCCAAACTATATGAAGATCGAACTCAAGGCGAGAAGTATGTCATCCTTGATAGTTCAATCCATCTCTCGTATCCGTGATATATTAATAAGTTGTGATTGACTTCTCAATCACGGCATGGCCATGCACTTCCTTAATCATATCACACGAGTGGCCTAGACATATATCTCCGTTACATAATCGAGTGGCAAATTCCATCTTGATTGCTCACTTCCCTCTGCATGTTTCATAGTAAACATGAAAGCTACCTTATAACTATCCGGTTAGGAAATAGCGTTTAGTGGCTCCAAGGTAAACTATTACACATGTAGGGAATGTGACAATCTAGGTCTAAGGATCATACATCCACTATGTATGAGATGCAATCGATGACACATAAGAATGTAACATTCTCGCGGTGTCCCATTGGGGTCTATCTAACCAATGTTTTTCATCATGAGTTCACAATGTATTGATGATATCTCCATATCCTATGATCTATGAAACATAATCATCGATCAATACATGTCTTTGATCTATTCATCGTTGTCCTATACGATGATATCCGATCGAGAGATACTTACAAATTATATCAATAAGTAGAGAGTTTCATAAACAAGTCACATACTTGATCAATATAATGATATACATTCATTGGACCAATAATCATATTATTATTCATAAGCATAGTCATGTTACAATCATCTATATATCGCCTCAAGGGCATAACACCAACACGCTATTCACTCCGTGACATGGCTTGATCTGACAACGCGGCAGATCCAATGGTGGAAGCTCCCGATCTCGGCGATGGAGGCCTGGCTCGGTTTCACGGAGTTGAAGAAGATAGCGAGGCAGAAGCGCGTTTGGCGTGCTCCGGCGAGGAAGAAGTGGCGGAATGGGTTCGTCTTGACGCGGTGCGATCGGATCTGGCTTCGAATCGGCGAAAGAGTCACCAGCGGCGGCGGAACTCCACGGCAAGGCTTGGCGGACTCCGGCGAGAGCTAGCGCGGGCTCTAGGGCTTCTCGGCTGGCAGCGCTTGGGCGAAAAGAGGTAGCGAGCTGCAGTAATCCTCGGGAGAGGTGCCCCGGTCCTTAAATACCCCTCGGCGGCATGAAAACTTGGAAACTTCGGCAGCGGCGGCGCGAATCCGGACTCCGGCGTCGACTCGGAGAAGAACTCCCCTCCACCGCCCGATCAAGATCGAACGGCCACGCAAGACTCCTAACGCGGCACGATCGGATCCGCTTACCCAAATCGACGGCTCGGATGGATTAGGTTTCAAGCAGGCAGTTGCTACCAACCGACGATCTTGATCCAACGACCCTTAAGCGCTAGGGTTTCTTCTACGGGCTTGATGAAGTGCGTCGATGGAGATCTAACTGGCATTACTCCTCTAAAAAAGCGGTAGTTGACCGTGACATACAATCTTGAACTTTGACGCCACGATCTTTGGGCTCGACCCGATCTTGTTCAACAAAATTTCAGGTTTTTATCTTTTAAAATAATTAGAAAATACTTTGATTTATTTAGGGCAATAAAAATACCAGAAAAATTTCAAGAAAAATCTCAAAAATACTTTGAGACATTCTGGACTTAAATAAAATATTTTTGGCAAAACTTTATTTTAAACTTATCTATTTATACTTAATCTTTTAACAAAAGGCAATATACTTTAATTTAAATTAATTCAATAAATCTCGGAAAATCTAATTAAATCCAAAAATTCACAAAAATACAAATTTGCAGTAAAATAATACTAAATAAATAAAAATCAGAAATTTGGGATGTTACAAACCTCCCATAATGAATCTCGACCCCGAGATTTAGGGTCACTAGAGAATAGGTGCAGAATTTCGCCTTCAGATCTTCTTCGCGCTCCCAGGTTACTTCATTTTCTGAGTGGTTACTCCTTTGAACTCTACAAAAGCTAGTAGACTTGTTTCTGGTCCTGCGCTCCATTACATCCAGAATTTTGATCAGCTACTCTTTGTAAGTCAGATCCTCTTGCAACTCGATTGCTTCTAACGACGTCTGCTCCGCTGGCACTCTGAGACACTTTTTGAGCTGTGACACATGGAACACATCATAAACTCCTGCTAATGACTGGGGCAATTCCAACTGATAAGCAACCTCTCCTCGACGGCTCAATATTTTGAACGGTCCAACGAACCTAGGCGCAAACTTCCCTTTGACGTGAAATCTTTTTACACCTTTAAGGGGAGTAACTCTGAGATACACGAAATCATTAGGCTCAAAACTCAAATCACGACGGTGATTGTCAGCATAAATCTTCTGTCTTGACTGTGCTGCCTTCAATCTTACCCTGATCATGGCAACTTGCTCCTCAGCCTCTCTGAGAATTTCAGGCCCAAACACTGAACGTTCCCCCTTTTCATTCTAATTTAACGGGGTACGACAAGCTCGACCATATAGGGCTTCAAATGGTGACATTTGCAAACTGGCCTGATAACTATTGTTATAACTGAACTCTGCATATGGCAAACATTTATCCCAAGATGCAGCATATGATATTGCACAAGCTCTCAACATATCCTCCAAAATCTGATTTACTCTTTCTGTTTGGCCATCTGTCTGCGGATGATAGCAGTACTGAAATTCAGTCGAGTTTCCATTGCTTCATGCAGTTTATCCCAAAATCATGAGGTAAATTGGGTACCTCGATCCGACACAATTTTCTTAGACACTCTATGCAAACATACAATTCTTGCCATGTACAATTCTGCTAATCGATCCCCCGAATAAGTTGTCTTTACTGAGATGAAGTGAGCAACTTTAGTCAACCGGTCAATGATGACCCATATTGAATCATAACCTCTCTGAGTCTTGGGCAACCCAGTGATAAAATCCATTCCAATTTCCTCCCATTTCCATTCTGGAATCTTTAATGGCTGTAAAAGTCCTGCGGGCTTTTGGTGCATTGCCTTTACCCTCTGGCACACATCACACAATGCAACATGTTCTGCTACTTCACGCTTCATGCTCGGCCACGAGAATCTCTTTTTAAGGTCTTGATACATCTTGGCACTTCCCGGATGGATGGAATACTTAGAATCGTGTGCTTCTTCTAGAATCAATTGCTTAAGCTCCTTGTCGTTCGGCACACAAATTCGAACCTTAAACCACAGAGTTCCTTGCTCATCTACAGAGAAATCTTCGGCTAAACCTTCTTCTTTCTTGGACTTGACCTTGTTGAACTTCTCATCTTTATTTTGCCTCTCTCTGATTTGATCGTCAAGGGTTGGCTTTACTTCCAAGGCATCTAAAAATCTTGCGGCAACTTCAATCTCATCCTCTGCAATTCTTCACACAACTCTGTTGATCGCTTGCTACCAACGAATTCACTGGCGTGGCTTTTTACAACTCGAGGGCATCGGCTACCACATTAGCTTTTCCAAGATGATAATGGATTCCAACATTATAATCCTTAATCAATTCTAACCATCTTCTCTACCTCATATTAAGATCATTTGGGTGAATATGTACTTGAGGCTCTTATGGTCGTATATATCTCACATCTATTGCTAATGAGATAATAGCGCCATATCTTTAAAGCATGCACTTCTGCGACTAACTCCGGATCATCGTCGGATAATTCCTTTATCACGGCCTCAATTGCCTTGTGCGTAGGCCTACAACTTTGCCATTCGCATCAACACACAACCAAGACCACATCTTGAGGCATCACAATAAATGTCAAAGTTACCTTGCATACGGTAATACTAGAACAGGTCGCGAAGTTAACCTCTTCTTTAGCTCTGAAAACTTTCCTCGCACTCTGGCGTCCGCAAACTTCTTTTCCTTCTTCAACAATTGCGTAGAGGTCTAGCAATCGCCGAAAATCCTTCGATGAACCAGCGGTAATATCCGCCATTCCCGAAAACTACGGTTTGGGTAGCTGTCTTGGCGGCTCCCAATGCAACACGCTTCCACTTTACTTGGATCCACGGCAACTCCTTTAGCGGTCATTACATGGCCAAGGAATTCCACCTTCTCCTTCCAGAAATCGCACTTACTGAATTTAGCATACAACTGTTGTTCTCGCAACTTTTGCAGAACAATCTCAGATGCTCTGCGTGCTCTTCTTCTATCTTGGAATACACAAGGATATCGTCTATGAAGACAACCACAACTTTAATTTAAATTAATTCAATAAATCTCAGAAAATCCAATTAAATCCAGAAAATTCACAAAAATACAAATTTGTAGTAAAATAGTATTAAATAAATAAAAATCAGAAATTTGGGATGTTACAACGAGTAGGCCAGCAAAGACGAGAGGGTCATCTGGGAAGAAGCGATGAATTATCGTGTGGCGAATCATCACGTGAAGCGAAGAAGAGCGCTTGTGCTTAGAAATGATAGCGATCTAGAAGACGTAGAGGTACAAAGGCTGGGTGGCGGCGGTGGCCCCTTTCTCCGAGGCGACTGACCACACGGCCATGGCGTGCACGACGAAGCAGGTGGCGAGGAAGGCAGACTCCACAGCGCGCCATGGCGTGCTCGGTAGGAGGAAGAACGTGAGCACGAGGAGCACGGCGGATGCCACAATGAAGCGGCGGGCGCCGCCCGAAGCCTAGCGTGCGACCAATGAGTCAGAATAGCGATGGCCGGTAGTAGCCCTCGTGCTCGGGGAAGCCCGTGTCGCCCTGCGAAGACAGGTGGATGCGAGGATGGCGAGGCGACGAGGAAGACAAGGTCGGCGCCGAGGAAGCGCTGCGCGAGCATGGCGAGAGGAAGAGGAGCAGCGATTTGGTAATATAAATTGCAAAAGGGATAAAAATGATTGATTGTTTTTGAGATTGGTAATATATATTGCTACGTACAATATATTTGGTTTTAATTCATCTTGAAGAAGAAACCATAAAAACTTTTATGTCGGGAGAAATAGATGTTTGATCTTGTAGCACAATTTTCTTTTATTGCTTGACCTTTATGTTTCGTTACCAATTTTATTTTTGTAGCAACGCATGGGCATTGATCTAGTGTAACCAACTTGAAAGAATAAAAGAAAGTCTTTTCTAAAATGACTTGTCTCCCTTGCTTGTTTTGCTTGGATTATTTCTTGTTCGTTGCCGATGAATGGCCTACAAAAACAGACAAAGCAGAATGAAAAAGATAATATACTCAAATAGTAAAGGATGAAAACACGAGCACGTGTTTTTTAGCAAAACACGGTAGTTCATCCCTACTAAGCCCCGCTGTGAATGAAGGTCGTGCACCTAAGTTGCGAGCATGAGCTCGTTTATAGGAGAGTTAGAAAAAAATCGTGCATGCTTTTCCCTTAACGATCCAACACCATTTCTCTGAGTTGCGAGCATGGGTTAGGTTGAAAGAAATACACACATGGCTTCATCCCCCCCGGGCGTCTTGACCCATGCCCCTAAGTTGCGAGCATGGTTTCGATGAGGACGGGAAAGACATGTGGTTGCTCGACAAAGCGCACAACGGCCAAGCACGCGTGAATCGAGCTAGAACTCTAGACCATCCGAGAGGGTGTCTGTGTGCGATTGTAAACTTGCAGCGAAATACTACTGCGAACAATAATTGGCTTATGTAGACTGAGGCCTGTGGTGGCGAGTTTAGTGGTCCAACGCTGGTCTTTGCACTTTTATCGTTCTTGCGCACGCTAGCCAAACCTTAGGATAATGCGATTGGAGCGAATGTTCTTACCAACACACGCTCATTCCATTATCAAGATCGTAAGGAGGAGAGTGTGCCCTTGTGTGAAGCTAAGTCGGCTTACCAACAGGTAGGGACTTCAAGGACATTCAAAAAATCTTGGGAAGAATGGAAATCACAGGGGCGAAAGAACCGAATTTTATAGAAAAAACCCGCTGATTTTGTGTAGAACAAACAGCAATGAAAAAACTAGACAAAGAACTTACGTAGTTGGTCGATGTTCCAGGTGTTGGCGAGCACCCGACCATCCTCCATCGCTAGGCGAACGGCTTCCGGGCATATTGCTGAAACGACTGTGTACGAACCTTCCTACCTAGGGGTCAACTTGTTAGCTTTTGAAAAATCCTGGACTCGACGTAGGACGAGATCGCCAACTTGTAAGGTCATTGGTCGAACCGATTTAGCCACGTGCCTCACGATAGAGGGGAAAGGTCTGAGTATATCAACTCCCTAAGCCGAGAATGGCCACGATAGAGGAATGGTTTGAAGCACATATGCTAGCTGATGGACCCTACGAGCATGAAATTGGCATGCTTTGCAAGTCGTCACGATTGAGCAAGCATCGGCTAAGGCTGTTGGCCAATAATAACCCAATCGGAAGGCCTTGCTCACTAGCGTTCTGAAAGATGAGTGAGCTCTGCACATTTCTTCATGGATATGTCTAAGAAGGTATTTGCCCTCTTCTTGAGAGATGCACTTGGAGAGAATTCCTAGTGCTCCCTTGCGGTATAAAAGGCGCCTTGATCAATTTGTAAGAGAGGATGCCTTATAAGCGGGAATGCTCGACTTCTTCCTCGGCGGTGTCCCATGTGCAAGATATTGAATGAATGATGTCATCCAATTCGCACCATGCTAGAGAAGAGAGACTTTATCGTACGCCTCTGATGCCTCCTCTACAGAGGGAATGGAGGGCTTGTATAAGTGCTCGATGAGCACTTCTGCCGGAGCAGAAACTTGGGAGGAACCGAGCTTTGAGAGTTGGTCGACCAGGGAATTTTCCTTCCTAGGGATGAAGAGTACCTCGAAATTCTTCAAGTACTTCTCCATCTTCCTTCAACCAGGTAAAGCGTCATTGAGTTATCGGAACACTGATACTCCTTGTTGACCTGATTGACGACCAACTGTGAATCTCCTTTCACAGTCAGTCGTTGAACTCCGAGCGCTTTGCATGCTCGTAGCCCTGCCAAGAGGCCTTCGTATTCTGCAGCGTTGTTGGTTGCAGCAAAGTGCAATTGAATGACGTACTGGAGTTGCTCTCCCTGGGGGAGACTAGTACAACCTCAGCCCCCGAGCGTTCATAGGCACGAGACCCATCGAAATACATGGTCCAACGATCTTCTTCAGATCTATCGTGCTCGGTAGCAAGTGGCGCTGGATTCATCCACTCCACTACAAAGTCTGCCAAGATCTGGGACTTGATCGTCGTGCGAGCTCCTTGGCCCACTTCGTTATTCGGCCACTAGCGTCTTGATTTCTTAGGATCTCCCTAAGCGGAAAGTTGGTTGGGACCATAATCTTGTGGGCTTAAAAATAATGTAGCGACTTCACGGAGGTCATGAGCGCGAGTACAAGAGCTTACGGACCTCGGGTAACGCTCCTTTGGTCCATGCAAGACTTCAGGACGTAGTAGATTGGTCGCTATGCTCCATCCTTTCCATTTATTAAGCGCACTTCTGACTGAACGGGTGACTGCCAAATATAATAGCAAGGTTTCCCTGATTTTGGCGTGGTTAGGATGGGCGATCTGGAAAATCTTGCTTGACTCTTGAAAAAGCGGTTAAGCTTCTTCCATCCAGGTGAAACCATCATGCTTGCGGAGTGTCTTGAAAAAAGGCAATCCACACTCGCCTAACTGGGAGATGAAGTGACTTAGAGCCGCTATTCATCCGGTCAAGGCTTGGACCTCCTTTACACAGCTAGGTGGTCGCATCCTTTCGATGGCTTCAATCTTTTCTAGGTTTGCCCTGATGCCTTGTGGACCAACCATGTAGCCAAGCACCTTGCCTGCTCTCACACCGAAGACACATTTTTCTAGATTAAGCTTTATTCAATGCCTGTTGAGGTTACAAAAGGTTTCCTCAAGGTCGAAGACATAACTTGAGGCGAGCTTACTTTTGACCACTATGTCATCCACATAGACCTCCGGATTGCGACCTATTTAGTCTGGAAAAGTTTTCTGCATGAGACGCTAGAAGGTTGCTCCAGCGTTCCTGAGACCGAAAGACATGGTCGTGTAGCAGAATGTGCCGAACGGGGTAATGAAGGAAGTCTTCTCTTCATCTTCAAGTGATATGCTGATTTGGTGGTAGCCCGAGTAGGCATCTAAAAAGTTCATCACCTGGGACTCCGCTACTACGTCAATCAACTAGTCTATGCGGGGTAGCGGGAAATTATCCTTGGGACAGGCGACATTCAAGCCCGTATGGTCGACACACATACACTATTTGCCCCCTTTTTCTACAATGATCGGATTCACTGGCCATTCCGAATGCTCTACTTCTCGAACGAAGCCGGCCTTGAGGAGCTTGTCGAGTTCCTCCCGGATGATAACTTGCTTTTTCGGGGAGAAACGTCTAAACTTTTGCCGCGCTAGTTTCTTGTCAGGCCGAACCGCTAGCCTGTGCTCAATTACTTCCCTTAGGACTTCGGGCAAGTCAGATGGTTCCCAAGCGAACACATTAGCATTTTTCCAAAGGAAAGTAACGAGCTCGAGTTCCTATTTAGGATCTAAGGAAGATCCTAAATGCACGACCTTGGTCGGCTCCGCATCGCTTAGCGGAACCGCCTTGGTTTCTCTTCCGGGCTAGAGGGCAACTTTTGGCCGGGAATTCTTCGGCTCTTGGTCGGGGCCGCGATGAGGCAATTGCCCGACCATGTCAAGGGCCTTCTCGTCACAGCTTAGGGCCGCCTTTTGGTTCCCTCTTACGGTGATTACTCCATTTGGACCAGGAACCTTCAAGCACTGGTACACATGATGCGAAGCAGCCATGAACTTGGCAAGAGCCGGTCTGCCGAGGATGGCATTGTAGGCCGACTCGAAATGGACCACCTCAAAGATGATCATCTCTGTCCGAAAATTGCTCGGACTCCCAAATGTGATAGGCAAAACGACCTGGCAGAGAGGTTTGGCCGAGGTGCCCGGAACGATCCCGTAAAAGGGGACCACAATGTTCTTGATTTTGGGCCGAGGGACTTACATCTCGTCCAAGACTTTAGCGGATATGCCAAGGAACTTCCATCGTCGATGAGCACTCATCCCACCGTGGTGTTATTGATGGTCGAGTTTACTACCATCGGAAGCTTCCGGGGCTTGGTTAATCCAAGGGGACAATCATCCTTGGAGAAGATAATGGGCAGCTCGGACCACCTGAGCTGCTGCATGGGAGGCTTTCCCTGAGCGACGTGGTGCACCTCCCGTGCCACCTCCTTTAGGTCCCGATAGGATTTGTAGGCTGAGGAGCCTCCAAATATTATCGCAATATGATTGCGGAGCTCCTGGTAGTCCATATCCCCTTCGTCATTAGTGGGCTTTTTGCCCTTACTGTTCTTGCCTTGCTTTGGGAGCGTAGACATGGGGCCTTTGCCGTTGTAGAACTGTTCCAAGCAGAACGTCCAGGTTCAGCAATTGCGGAGGTTGTGCCGTCGCTGATGGGCGGTAAGCTTGTCGCTCAGCGGGATACCTTGGTCATTGCGACCTTGGTCGTTGCGGCACTGGGGTGGTCGACCCCTACCTCTTCATTGAAATTCTTCTGTTGTTGTGGCTACAAAAGCTCGTGGGCGATCTTTCCGACACGGCGTGACCACGTTCGGCGCAGACGACCTCTTTTTCTTTTTCTTGATCTTTTTCTCCACGGAACCTGCATTCTTCTTACTTGTGGAGCCTTCTAAGCTGGGTTGAGGCGGGAGCTTGCCCTCGTCTAGCATTTTCTTCCACTAGACTGCCTCATTGGCGTTCGCGTACCGGTCGACCATGCGAAACATCTCGCTGGCTGTTAAATCAGGATGGATCTCCAGATCCTGCATAAAACGGATGTCTCAGACCCCAAACTTGAAAGCGTGGACGACTGCCTCATCTGAAACATTCGGGATAGAATTTCGCACTTGAATGAACCTTTGGACGAACTACTGCAAAGATCCACCTTCCATCTGGATCGAGCGCTCGAGGTCACGCTCTTTGTCTAGGCGGGTGTAGCAGCTCTAGAAATTTGCTCTAAGTGCACTGTTGAGTTGCCTCCAGTAGCGAATTGACCCCTCCTTTTGATTGAAGAGGCAAGTCCGAGCAGCTCCGTCAAGCACTGTAGGTTGGAAGTTAGCCATAACTCCCTTGTCACCTCCAACTGCTAAAATTGCAGTGGTGTAAATGGAGAGGAACTCATCCAGATTCTGAGTCCCATTGAATCTCTCGATGTGGTCAGGCTTGAATTTGCTCGGCCACAAGACATTGCGAAGAGATGCTAAAAAAGCCCGACATCCGAAAGCTGGGGCGTCATGGAGGTCTCTTCGACCACGGTGATCATCGCTATGCTGGCTTCCGACATGCGGACCAAGGCAAGAGAAAACTTCTCGATGTCGGCGCGATGGGGATCGATCTAAGGCAGAATGCTCGGTATGCTCGTGACCGTGACGAGCATACCTTTGATCCCGTGAGGTTGCTCGGGAATCGCTCCGAGAGTCCTCGCGATACCGATCATACCTCCCACGGCATTCCCAAGTAAGGCTTCGAGAATCACCGTGATGGCAGCGAACAAGGGTGTGATGTCGATTTTCTTGGGAAATACTCCTGGCTTCTTTGTCATGAGGTGACCTTGAAAGCTTCATGTCGACGGCGAGTTTCTCCAAGAATTCAGCTACGACTGTGCCCATCGCTACTAGGTCCACCTGCTCAGAGAAATTTCGAAGATCGCGCACAATTGCCGCTAGAGCTTGCAGTCGCTCCCTGCTCTGAGGAACGAGAGGGGGCGAGTTTGATCGACGATCGTGTACATGCTCCGGTGTTCGACACCCGTGGGAAATCTCGTGAGCTGGGGTTTCAGCCCTAGCGCTTGCTTTTTCACGAGTTCGACGGTGGATGCTTGCCAAGGTCCTGTTTAGAGACGCTTCTAGGTGGTTTCTGGCCGCTTCATAGCAGTGATGATGGGTAGCCCCCGAGGATTCAATCTCGAGGTCTTTTTCTCCTCCTGCCATGTTGACATTGCGGGAATGCGAGGATCGTGAAGGTGACATCATGGTGTCTCCTCGCGATGCAGTTTCGTGATCGGGCTCGAAATAGTCAGGAATGTCCAGACCATCGTAGAGTCCATCACACTACTCATCATCTGTGAGGGTATCACGCTGAGAGTGAAGGTATCGCTCTCGCACTGCAGCCACCGGGGAAAGATTCCCGGGTTCATTGTGATCCTCTAGGTCAGCGACACCGGCTACGCCTTCATTGGTATAGTACATGTCATCATCCTCGGTGCCATCGAAGGCATAGAGGTCTTGAGTATCCTGAGAATTGGGCATCTTCAAGGATTCTTCATGGAAAGATCTGCTAGTGACGATCCCCACAGATGGCACCAGCTGTCGATGTTTGGGAAACATGTCCCCATCGAGTTTACTTGTTGAATGAGAGATCAACAGAGCCCCTTTTTGGTGAAGGATTTGCGTTTGGAGAATGCTCTTAGGAAAAGGGATAGTTGAAAAATAGACAAAGGTTTATACTGGTTCGGACCTCTCACAGCGAAGATAATAACCCTAGCCCAGTGATTTTGCTATTGCTGTCAAACTCTTACAGGAAGGCTCATGTTTATCTGTGAGTTTGTGTCTTTCTTTCTCTCTTTTTCTCCTTCCTTCCTATCTGTCCCCTTTACCGATCTACCGGGGGTTCTTATAGCTTACAAGATACTTGAAATAATCGACTCGATCGAATAATCGCCATTTATCGCATTAATCGTGGTCAGAATCGTAGCCTTGATTCTTGCCACGTTCCCGTCGTGGGCATATGACCTTAGATCGTGGCGTAATTATCGCCACTCAAACATTGTGGGGTGAACACGATCTTCCGATCATGCTCGAGGATTTCCCCAGCTTTGACCGACTTGCATGCTCGGGGACGAGCTTGTATGCTCGTGGACGAGCACCAGGCCTACTCCAGTCGGGCGGACCCGCTGGCTAGACTATCCGAGGGTCCTCCTTAGGGACACCATCCAAGGGCATGCATGGTTGGTCAAAACTGGCTGCTAGGGTATAATAGTTCTTATGGAGATTATCCAATCCCCGACAATATATATAGGGAACCATAGGGCCTAGGCATCATAATTTTAAATGAGTGAATTCAAGCCAAATTCGGGTATATTTTTCAAAACTTTCAATTTTTGGGTATATACCTATCTATAACAATTCAAATAACACACATACCTTTTAAAAAAATATAATCAAATTCAAAGGTTTTAATGAATTTATATCACATTCTTTGCTGATTTATATATACTTACAATCAAACTATCATCAAAAAAGAAAACTCTAGTTTGAATTTTAGTTCAAACTTGTTTAAACTAGTTAGTAAACTAGTTAAACTCAACATCATAAAAATTTCAAAATTTTTTGAGTGCAAATACATAGGGAAAAATACTTTTTTGGATCATAGTGCACATGCACTATGGTGCCCCTAGGTAATGGTAATATATATATGTGTGTGTGTGTGTGTGTGTGACGGTGAAATAGGGCACCATGGTTTTAATTGTGTGAATTTGAGCCAAATCCAAATTCGGGTATATTTTTTTGAAACTTTTAATTTTAGGGTATATACTCATCTATAACAATTCAAATGAAACACATAACTTTGAAAAAATATACTCAAATTGAAAGATCTGAACGAATTTGAAATCGCATACTTTGCTAATTTATATATAAAATCAGCACATGGCTACAATAAAACTATCATTAAAAAGGAAACTCTAGTTTGAATTTCATTTCAAACTTGTTTGAGCTAGTTAGTAAACTGATTAAACTCAACATTATAAAAATTTCGCATTCAGATACATAGAAAAATATCTGTGTTGAATTATGGTGTCTAAGCACCGTGAGGGGCCTATAGAGGAATCAAGGGCCGAATCGTCAAGAATAGGGTCCAACCCAAAAACAGCCCGAGGCTTAGGCGAATGGATATTCCTTGCTTACAATTGCTTTGTGGGATGCAACATAGTAGGTAACAGTGGCTACGAAATTTTTTTAAATAATACATTTTTTATTCGAAATTTCAAAAATATACCACCGAATTTTTTTTTTCAGAAATATACTACTGTCACCCGTTGGTTGGGCGACAGGGGCCCAAATAGAAAAATACACGAGCGAAAGGAGGCCGGGCGGTGACGTGGCTTCGTGTCGCCCGGCGAAAGGGTGAAAGGAGCCAAAACGGTGCGTGTTGCCCGACGAAAGGGCGAAAGGAGTCCGTGTCACCCGGCGAACGGGCGACAGTAAGCAAATCGACTGATGGTAGGGTGACACGGGTGGCGCGGGCCTCTGTCGCCTGTTAAATCGGGCGACCGCGAACGTTATAAAGCAACTCGCCACTCAGAGCCATTCGGTTCATTTGAGAAGAGAGGAGAGGGAGGAAGAGGAAGAGAGGAAAGAGGAGAAGAGAGGGAGATTCTGCGCCACTGTTTCGAGCTAAATTTCTGTTGTTTACTTTTGTTAGCAGTAAATTATGATATGTTAGAAATTATTTTAGAACTAGGGCAATGTAGCAGTAAATAGTGGTAGATTAGAAATAGTTTTAGATGTTGGTTATGGATAAATGTAGGTGATAATTGTAGGTAAATTGATAGGTTATGGATAGATCTAGGTAAATTGATAGGTTACTTAATAGAGAATTTTAGGTAAATTGATAGGTCCTGACTAGTTCTAGTTTAGAAAATTTAGATATTTTTACGGATAGGAGTATATCGGTACATATTGATGGTAATATAGTTATGAATGTATATTTTTTTAAGATATAAGTACATCGATATGTATATATTGTTAGGAATGAATGTACATGTTTTTACAGATATAAGTACATCGATATGAATTATTAGGAATGTAGATGTTTTTTACGGTAAGATATATATTTTAAGTAGCATGTAGGTATAGTTATGTTACGTCATAGTATTTTATCTGGAAAATAATTAATTAGTGGGTGAATGAATGGGTTCATGAGATATGGCGTAATCGAGTTCCATTTAGAATCTATTATGGAGATGGGGTTGTAATGCATGGTTTGGAGGGTGCAGATCTTAGTAACATGCAGTATGTGGATAGAAGTTTGAGTAGGGTCGAGGAGCACACATTTGCTTCCGTGTTGAAATGGTTGTATTATACTTTTCGGATGGAACAAGAGAAGTGCGAGTTGAAGGTATTTTGCCTATGTAGTATCTTGAAACGACTCTATTCTTGGGAGCTAGTTGAGTGAAGGAACCTCATCGTGGAGATCATATGTGAGGCGGCAGAGCAAAGGGGATGGAATCGGTGCTTTTAGTGCGAGCATATGAGAGGATGTTGCCCCCGGCAGTTGGGCGTCGGTGAGTGCTGATCGGCCTCAAAATGAGCTCGATTTCGGTGACAATCAAATTGGGGATCTAGGCATGAGCAAAGATGTTCAAGAATGCAACGATGACATCATTTGCCAAAGCGGTGAACAGGTTGAGTTTCGGAGGATGATGAAAATGTTGGCCAAGAAGCGTGGGGACTAGTAGACGAAGGTGAGCAAATTGATGAAATAACAACTAGGATGGAAGAAGAAGACCGTGAGTCAAGAGAAGCGAGAAGAGGAGGGCGATTTATGAGTCGGATGAGGAAGATGGAGGTGCGGACCGCTGTGCTACCGAGTGGAGCACGAGACAATTTGATAGGTTGGTTGTCAATGAAAGCAACCACATGCCTTGGCGATATCTTGATAATGAGGTTAGGCTTAACAAAGATCTACCCGACAAAAGAGGTTGTGCGGGATCTTAGTGAAAGATTGGGCTCTATCATTAAGAAGGACTTTCAAGGTTAAGAAATCAACCCCAACCCGCTCTGACGTGGTGTGTGAGATCCATGGGTGTCCGTGGAGAGTGCACGGTACAAACCCAAATGGGGCATCCATTGGCTATGTTTGAAGGTTGAGCAGCACACATGTATGATTAAGGAAACAAGATGATGGCTCACAAGAATCTATCATTCGAGTATGTCGCGAACATCATGTACACAGAGATAGTGGAGAACACGAGTTTTGAGCCCCGTGCTATTATCCGACCGACGAGAATGAGATATCGATTACACAATTAGCTATGGGAAGGCGTGGAGGGCGAAAGCGAAGGCATTAGAAATGAGGTTTGGGAAGTTTGAAGACTTCGTACCATAACCTGCCCAAGACTACTCGGTTGCTTTGGGAAGAAATCACGGGACCTACTATGATTATCAAGATTGTCCGTCAATCCAATGGCCAACTAAAATGCATCGAGGAGAGTGTTCTTCGCATTAGAGCTTGCATTAAGGCGTTCTATCATTGTCGTCCATTGTTGTGCGTGGGCGGCACATTCTGACCGGAAATACAGAGGGCAAATCTTGACAATTTGGGCGTCGATGGGAACAACCAGATTCTGCCTGTTGCCTTTGCCTTCGTAGAAAGCGAGAACTACGAGAGTTGGCTGTGGTTCCTACGAAACTTGAAGATTGGGGTGGTCAAAACTCGTCCAGATGTGTGCGTGTTGCATGACAGGCATGCTGGCTTGCTTAGTGCTATCAACCAGCTGCAAACAGGGGAAGAGGAGCCATTCCGATGGCCTTACTTGCAGAGTCGATGGTGCATGAGGCATTTGGGTGGAAACTTCTATAAGCAATTCAGGAACAAGCAACTGATGAACATGTTCAAAAGACTATGTAACCACAACCAGGAGAGCAAGTTCCGAACTCTGTGGAAAAATCTTGATGACCTGACAAGGAAACACAAGGAGCAGACGAACAACACTAGTGGCAGTGGAACACAGGAGCAGGCGAAGCCTCTTTTCCCCCTGCCAACAGAGGATGACGCGACTAACCGTCATCGGAGGCAAAGGCCAATCAAATGTTTCTCGATTTGATCAAGCACGAACCAAAAGAGAAGTGGTCACTATTATATGACATACATGGTGCGGATCACGGTGTGATGACCACTAACTGCGGAAGTTTACAACTAGGTAATGTGAGGATGAGATGTCTTCCCTTGGTAGGAATTGTCGAGTCTTGCCGAGGGTACAACCAAGTACTTTGTGGACAGGCATGCATTGCTTGACATAGTAATGAGAGATGAGAAGTTCTTTTACTCTTCGATGATCACTAAATACATGGATGAGAAGACTCGGAAAGGCGGCCAAATCTGAGCTATCAAAGTTGGTGCACGGACCTTTGCGCTTTGAGGTGATCTGCGAGGGATAAAGGAAGGCATGGAACCAACGAAGGTTGTCACCCAGAGTGCATCTTCTGGTGAGTGCAAATGCTCGTGCAACAAGCCAAACCTTACACACGAAGCCTTGTTCTCATGTCATAGCCGCATGTGCTTTATTTGGAATGCAACACAGATGCGTACCTATCTGAATATTTTATGAAGGAAAGGGTGATGGAAACTTGGAGCGAAGAGCTTTATGGCTATGGGGTTGTGGGTTCTTTCACCACAACTCCTAGTGTTGACCAAAGGTTACGGGTCCACGATCTTGATCGAGAAGACGGAAGCGGGGCGTCGAAAAATAAGGCGATAAGAAATGACATGGATGAGTCAAGTCGGCAACAGCGTGAAGAAATGCTCATTGTGCAACCAACGAGGACATACGTTCAAGAACCGCCAAGCACAAAACGAAGAAGACGAAGGAGGAGATGGCCACCCGGCTCGCTTTGCACAACGCCATCGCAGCGGATGACAAGCGGTTTGCATTATCATATGTCATATATCAAATTTATATTTCATCGATGTAATGTGTTGTATGAACTCTGTTTTGTACCTAGTCGCTTGTGAGTGTTGTGTCTCGATAAATTGTTGCAACTGCTTTGAGATATTTTGTAATGAGCTTCTCTGTTTTTTATGTGCGTATTTGTTTCAACATATTGTTGTGATGCTTGTGCAATTTCACTGACTCTTTTGTTTACATATGTGTTTCGGTTCTAACTTTTTTTGTAAATTGCAGCGATGGCTCACCAGCAGGGAGATGACGAGTGGCCGTTCGAGTTGTTGGACCCGATCGTCGACCGTGGTCACCGTGCCCGCTTCGCCACTGCTGTCCTAGAGGAGGAGGGACCTGCTTGGTGGCGTCCTTCGACCTAGGCCAGCGCAGCAGTCCTGGACGATCGATCCGCGTTGGGTCCCCAGGTAACATATCAGTATTTAAATTTATAAACATGTTTGTTCTAGCAGCATGACTAGTGCAACACTGATATTAATGACATGTCTTTGTTTCTTAGGCTTCGCGCTTCAGTTGTTGCCCTCGGTACGGATGGTGGAGCACACAGGGCCGGTTCTCGCACTGACCGTCGTTGATCATTTGCTCGGTGGATCGGTGGAGGCCGGAGACGCACACCTTCCATCTCCCTGTCGGGGAGATGACGATCACTTTGCAGGACGTCTCCTACCTCCTCGGCCTCCCGATCGCCGGTGCGGCTGTGGTGCCCCAGGACGTCCCTGAGGACTGGCGCCCGCAGCTGCTGCACAGGTTCGCGGGTGTGCTACCACCCCACGTGTACAGGGCCTTCGACCACACGCACGGACCGACCTTGAGCTGGCTTGGACAGTTTGTGGTACGTCGGTAGCATTTAAAACTAAATTGTGTACGTACTGCTTAAAATAACAAGTGAGCTTTATTTTACAACGGAGCGAGATCGTCGGCTAGCGGACGACAGAGCCTCACCGCCACCGAGGCGTACTGCTGTGGCTCTTCGGTTGGTGCATGTTCACGGCGTCCCATGGGGATAGCGTGGGCAGGCACTGGTGCGGTCGCGAGAGATCACCGACGCACTTTGACGCCGTGCCACAAGATACTCACAGGGGCTCGGCGTCTTATCGCCACCTACCGTGCACTCTGCGGTGTACACGGATCGCCGGCCAGCGACCTTGAGAGGATGTCCACCGCTGGTACATTTGTGGGCATCTGAAGGTTCCAGTCGGGCGGCCCAGATCGACCAAGCTGTTCAGACAAACATGCGGCGGTGACAACGTCAACGTTTCGACCATTGGCACCATCCGTGCCAGCGGCGAAGTAAGATATTGCAACCGTGATTTTGGTACTTTTTGTTTAACTTTTACGAGTACTAACGGTTACGTTCTATCGTGACTCTGACCTTCTGGCGCCGCGAGGGCTATGGCGGGTAGCCTACCCGCATTTCGTCCGCTGCGTTCGACCACCTCACCGAGGACCACGTATCTTTGGGCGCCGTGCGCGACGGCGAGTCGAGCTCGTGTCACGGGTGGCCTATCCACCCTTTGCACAGAGGACGCGGACAACTGGTTCACCCGTCGGTTCCTCGTGTTTGACGTCCACGTCGAGGGCTACGCTGTCCATCGTGTGATGAGGCAGTTTGGCCTACGACAGGTGTTCCCGGTGCACGACGACCGTGCATTCCCACCCGCAAATTTCACGCGTAAGTTCCTCAGTCGATGTTTCCATAATTATTTACGTAATGCCATCTAATAACGTTATATTTATTTCTTACCCACAGGCAGAGTAGGAAGGGCGCACCTGGACCCTGACACGTACGTATGGTGCCTTGGGCTGAGGAGGGGGAGGAGCCCTCGAGGGCGTTTACGCCGAGGCTTGCGCCGTCGACCGCACGGACGTCTGCAGCGTCATCATGAGTGGTATACTCCCGGACTTCGCCTACATTTGAGTGCGTGTCGACCCGATCCTCCTACACACATTCCGGTGGCGGAACCGTACCCGCCCATGTGGACTCGGCGCTTTACTTTGAACGCGTTGTCATACATTCGATATAATCTTAGTGATTCGTAATTTATTTTGCTAACTAATTAAGTAATTCACTTGGCGGGGTGATGTCGTGCTCCATCACCACAGCGAAGTTTGAGGCTTGTATACTCGGTGAACACCGCAATCGAGGTGACGAGGCAGAGGTCACCTCTTACGTCGGGAGGTTTACGGGCGCCTCGAGACACACCTCGAAGTTGTGCGGATACCGCGTCCCTACCGACACACTCAGTATGCATCGCTTAAGCGAGCGAAGGGGTCGCAAGCGAGTACATCTTCGCCGCTACCGTCCATAAGCTGCGAGAGGGCACCTGTTGTCGTGAGTACTTGAGATGCACTGCTTCACGTGTTACAATCGCGTATTACAATGCTCTAAACAATTCTTCATTGCTACAAGCCCGCAGTACGCTTTTTTAGCGCTCGACTCGCTCCCGACGACTACGAGGGCGAGGGTGGCGACCAGACCCTCGAGGACCTCATGGCGAGGTTCCTCGTCCCGGATGAGGCCGGGTCATCACAATTTACGGAGCGCCACCACGCACCCTACTCGGCCCGAGTGAGGCGCCTCCAGCCTAGGCCGCAGAGGGCCCACTGCGCCGACGCGGTTGACGTACTCGCGGGGCTAGGTTCGGAGGAGGAGGCCTCCCCAGAAGCGAGGGTGATACGTCGTGCAGCTTTTCACAGAGGATGCTAGGCTATAAAAATGGACAAGTGCTGTAATTGTGTGGAGTAACCCCTCACCACTACTATAAAACAGGGCCGAGGGGTAGACATCCAACACAGCCAAACCAAAGAATAAACGCCACCGAATCTACACAAATTCGGGCACAATGTCGTTCTACCGTCGCCTCTTCAGCAAGCAGAAGTCATCCCGCCCCGAATATCCGAATGCTAGTGGCGTCGACGCCCTAGTTCTGCCGGAGTTGCCCCGACCCAAATGCGACTGCAATCTACCGGCGAAGATGATGCAATCTACCCATGGAGAGACGGCCGCCCGCGCTCACTACTGTTGTGCCCGCACCTACGAGGTAAACCTACTGGTGTCCATACATACAGGGTAACACTACCATTTCATGCATCGTTCTTTCTTTTCTCAGCACAAGGACCGGTGTTGCTTCTTCCAATAGATCGACGGACCGGAACGACATGACTACGAATTTCTCTCCAACTGCCACGACGCCTACCCCGCTTCGCCCGAGAACTTCACCCGATGGGAGAGGCCGCCAGGATATGTCCCTTTTCTAGATCGACCAGAGCTTAGAGCCGGTGCGCAAGGGGCCAACCAATCGGTGAGTTTCATGTGACATACTCATGTTAAACTCATAAAGTAGTAGTTCTAAACCAGTTCATCGCACACAGGAGTTAAAAAGGAAACTTGCGAATTCGCTCAAGTCAAAGGAGAAACCTCCTCCAGGGCCACCCGAAAGCCCCGACTTTTGCGAACATAGCTGCGGCGATGGTTGATACACCCACGATGATCTAGCGGACCGAGATTCTACCGATGCCCTTGGCCGAGGATGAATGGTGCGGCTACTTCAACTGGGTGGACCCGGAGATGTACCACCTACATCTCAAACTTCCTGTATGGGATAACTGGGGGGAGCAACCCTCTCCGTGGTGCCACTACCGCCCAGAAAAGTCAGACCCCGAGTACGCCTACGGTGTTATTCAACGACCAAAGCGGGCATACTGCATTGATGCGCAGGCACGCTTCTGCTGTCAAGGATAAGCCCAACACACACCTCCCGCACCATATAGTGGAGTGCGAGCGAAAGCAGAAAGCAGCGTCTCCGCATGTCTCCGCTAGCACCAACACACGAGAGGTGCAAGAGGTTCCTCCTCTCGAAGAAGAAGGGACAAGGGAAGCAATGAACGAGTCTCGCACCACGCAACAAATTCTTGACGTTATGCAAAAGCAACCGAACCCGGTGGTATTAACATAGGGGCGCCGGAATCGGGATGACATGCCCATATGGGAGGGCAAATCCACATAAAAAGACAAAAAATTATGTCTTATACACCGAGACGTGACGGCATAAGCCACCCATTCGGCGATACTGGTGAACTCACGGATCCCCATGGAGTTCTTTCATAGTAGGGATTGAGCGGTGTCCGATGACAAATCGCAAATTTAACACGGTCGTAATATGCGAAAATGTGGGACATCATTCGCCGCATGTACCGTGATAAGCGAAACGATCATTTGTTCCACCATGACAAATAGTGATTTCAAGTTAGTTAGTTAGTCAAGCAATTTCGTCCATTGTTGTAATGCCCTTGTAATATAATCTAATCTATTGCTTATTTTATCATCTGAACTTTCGGTGTATGTGCCCTTATATATGTTCAACAAATAATTTAAGTGTTCATAACATGAGTTGTTGTCGATTATAAAATTTTGAAAATTTTTTTGTCCTTGGTTATGATGCATCACTAATGTTCCTATAAAATTTTTATCAAGCTTTATAAATTTTAAAAATTAGATACATTACTCTTGTCTAAATTTTGCCACATCGACACTAGCAATGTATGAATTTTTAAAAATTCATAGAGCTTGATCATTATATAAAAATTTTATGGGAACATTAGTGATGCATCATAACCATGGACAAAAAATTTTAAAATTTTCTAACGTAGTTTGTTTCATTTTTCATTCGGTTCAAACTTGTCGGCCAGCGTTTTATCACGACAGTTGTATTGTTTGAATTTTAAAAAATTTCACACATCTTAAAATCATTTGAAATTTTTATTGTAATATCACTGATTTATCAGGAACCTCCATAAAAATTTTCAAAATATTTCGACGTCGTAACTTCTGTGGTTTCATGGCATGAGTGCCTTTTTTCGATTTTGTAACTTCCTACCGGCAACGTCGGCTATCTCGCCCATACGTAAGTGGTAGCCCGCGTACGTAGGTCGCCCTTGATTTTTCCCGTATTTTTTGGGCCATATCTGGCTCGTTCCGTGGCCCTACGAAAACCCCTAAGTGGCCACGATTTCTGTGGTTTCATGGCCGCGAGTGCCTTTTCCGATTTTTGCAACTTCCTGCCGGGGCAACGTTTGGCTATCTCGCCCATACGTAAGTAGTAGCACGCTGCGTGAGGTCACTCTTGATTTTTCGTATTTTTGGACAGGATCCGGCTGTCCATGAAATCGAAAACCTTTAAGTGGCCACGATTTCCACGATTTAAGTGGGTCGCGAGTGATTTGAGTCGCAATTCCAATCCGCGACAGAACTGCGACTATTGAGACAAAGATGTATGTCAACTTGGAATTTTTTTTCGACATAATATTTCTGTAAATTTTTTACAAAAATATATTATTTTAAAAAAATTCCATCTAATTGCCCTCGTCCAATATCTTATAATATTTGTCGATTTATTAGACATATTTTTTTTTGCAAATTCTAAATCAAATTATCTAACTGAATTAATATTTTTTGCAAATTATCTATCGCCATATGGTTGGGCGACAGGGGTGCGTGTCGCCCAGCCATTCATCGATTTGTTTTCAGTCGCCATTTCATCAGCGACAGACCTCAGAGCCATTTCTCGGGCGGCGAGCCGTAGCTATTTGATCGAGGCGACAGTGAGGCTGCATGGGTGGCGTGGCCTCCTGTCGCCGTGTTTTTTCTTTATTTAGGCTCACGCCGCCCAACCAACCAAGCATGTATATATTTCTGAGATTTTTTTTTCGTGGTATATTTTTGAAATTTCAAATAAAAAATGTATTATTAAAAAAAATTCCTAGCTTATGCTAGCTGCCCCGTGTATTCAATTCCAACCAATTTTGTTTCTGGCTCATCGGAAACGGACTTTTTTACACACTAACTAGTAGTATGTTTTTTCCTATCAAGCCTGGCCCATATTGACCCAACAAATGGGCGGGATATATAGTGTCAGCCCAGACCGGTATGCATGGGCTGCGTCAAAAAAGAATGATTAACCTAGGTCAAACACCATTTTGCTCCAAAAAAAACTTACGCTCCAGTCTCTCTCTCTAAAAAAAAGCTAATACACCACCAACTTACACATTGAAGGTTTTTTTTTTGGCGAGGAATTGAAGTTAAATTATAAATCCTCTTGAAAAGAAGCTAACTCTTTAACTTTTAGGTCTCTTTGGGAGCTTCAGTTTTCTCGAAAATATGTTTTTTAACTTTTTGGGCTGATGAGCAGTCGTAGTTTTTTTTTTATAAAAGATCGTTTAACAAATAGCTAATTTTTATCAGCAATAAGCTGCAAAATCAGGTCTAGTTCAACTTTTAGCTTTTGATTTTTGCTAGTTATATATGACTTCTAGTTTATACCAAAAGCCGCTTAAAAACTAAATTGCTTTTTTAGAGGTTACTGGCTTTTCGAAAACTGAAGTTGGCTTATGGCTTAAAACCTCCCCAAACAGGGTCTTAAACCCGCAAAAAAGTCGATTAGGTTATTGAACGATGATTTCATGAATACATTTGTGCCTCTGTAAGTGAAGCAATCGAGGAAAGGAATTTGACTCCATAGGGAGAAATTTATATGCTAACCTCGTTTGGAGTGGTAGGAGCAAGGTTTAAAATCTCGTTTTTGATTGATATTTCGGAGGTGGCTAACATCCAAAATTTCATTGAGATCATGAAATTTTGGGCAAATTCTAGACAAAATACAAAAACAAAAATTTAAATCCAGAATTTTTTGAACCGAAATTTTTGCCAAATTTCCGAAAGTTTGTCCGAAATTGCTAAAATCTCAATAAATTTCAATCAAACAAAAAATAGTTCAAACTATGTCAAAATTTTTAGTGGATATTCCTGACACATCACTAATATTCCCAGAAAAATTTCATATGACATCAAGCTTGAGGAATTTTTAAAAATTAGGACAGTGGTACTGTCCTGATAAAGGCTGACCGGCAAATTTGAACCGAATGAAAAATAGAATAAACCATGTTATAAAATTTTTAAATTTTTTGTGGATGGTTTTCATGCATCAATAATGTTTTAATAAAATTTTAAAATGATTATCGATCTTTATAAATTTTAAAATTTTTTGATAGTGCTATTGTCCTGATAAAAACCCTACTGGCAAATTTCAACCGAATAAAAAATAATCCAACCAAGTTAGAAAATTTGGAAATTTTTTAGTATGTTCCTGATGCATAGTAAATGTTTCCATAAAATTTTCAAATGATGATCAAACTTCAATAAGTTTAAAAAATTTCGATAGTGCTATATCGTGATATAAGCCTGATGATTAATACATAGATTTGCTTTGGCAAATGAAAAAGGTTTAATTTTTTTAAAAATTTTACATAAGGTTAATAAGGAAATGATTAATATCTCATAAAAATTTTGAATCATTATCACACTCCAGTAAATTTATAAAATTCTTTCTATTTTTTATTTTTGAAATATAATAAATGAAGTTCAATGCTAACATAGATTTGATTAATTAAACAAAAAAGTTAAAATTTTTTGAGAATGTTACCGAGGCAATTATTAAGTTCTCATAAAAAATTTTGGATCATAATCATACTCGAGCAAATTTATAAAATTCTGACAAGATTACTATCCCAATTATGTTTATTCAGTTTTTGGTTTTTTAAAGATAACAAACTTAGTTCAATTATTTTAAAAATTTTATGTATGATCCTACGATAATAGAGATAACACCTTAAAGTTTTTAGATTTTGTCCAAGCCTGTACAATTTTATAAAAAATCTGACAGTGTTTCTGCTGAAACTTTAAAATGTCTAAAAAATTCAGTTTTTCAACAAATTTTCATGAAAAATGACTTTCTTTAGGGTTATTGGACCAAATCTAATTATAAAAATAATAATAAAAAACCATTAAAAACCCGAGATTTCGACGAGATATTGTCAAAATTTCCGAGATTACTATCACAATTTATTTTTTTCAAATTTTTTTACCTGTCTGGAATCTGAAATCTCAGTCGAGATTTCTGGAATTTCGCTGATTTTTCAATCGTTGGGCAGGAGAGGAGAGTATTTTGGGTGGTTTGCTGCGATTTCTACCAGAGGGGTTGTTAGTTGTGAAACTTCCATCGGGAAAAGAAATAACTCACCAATATGCTTCCTACAATCTACCTACCTTGCGATTGATTAGATATATCTGATTATAGTGATGAATCATCATCATCACTAGGGGTGCAATCGGATCGGATTCGGTCGGATATCGCTCTTTCCATATCCTAAACCATATTTTTTATCGGATTCGGAATCGGATTCGGATAGTACCGGATACGGATACGGCGCGGATAATATCGGTAACGGATTCGAATCGAATACGGAGCGGAATCGATACGGTATCGAATAATTTTTGTCGGATAACACGCAAAAACAGATACCGCATAAAGCACACACATAACACTGATTAGCCAGCCGATGATAAGTTTCGAAACACAGAATGATACGTAAATAATATTACAATAAGTCAATAAAATGACTATGAGGTCTACAACTCCATGTTTCATATAAAGAGATAATACAACTCCATGTTTCATAAAGAGACAATACGACAAGTTAATAATATTTGGATTACATCATAAGGAGTACTAAATTAGGCTGGTAACATCTCAAGCACTCAATTATTATCAGCCGCTACCGTAGTCTCATCCTACAAACGGTGACCATACTTGGACCAGCAGACACTTGTTATGGGTGCAGTACAATCTTTATCACGAAGTTCTCTTGCAATGCCCCTTGTTTCAAAGTCCCAGATAACACAGCTACCATTTGCACATCCAGCTGAAAAATTGCAACAAACATTGTCATTGATCATTCGAAACGATTTAGTACAAATATTTAAGGAAAAAGGCAATATACCAAAAACAATTTCACAGCCAAAGCAATATTCTTCACCATCCAAAGATTTAACAGCACATCACATTAATAAAGTTTTGTCATTTAACAGCCAAAACAACATTATTCACCATCCAAAGATTTAACAGCACATCGCATTAATAAAGTTTTGTCATTTATATAGATCGCAAGTACACTCATGCATGAATTAGTCTTTTTTAAAAAATAAAAGACAAAGATTGCACCAACTTCCTCTGAAACTAAGAATTATAAAGTAAACACTAAACAGAGATTCTAGCTTAAAGAATGCACACGGCATTCTCTTTTCGTATCACCATGTCATATCATGGCAATGGTAAATATCAAAATATGTAGGAAGGGACCAAATCTAATTAAGCTCCTATTGTCCACATTCCATTTGCCCTCATTTCCAGCAGAAGTGGACTACAAAGAAAACTAAAGGCAGAAACAAAACACATGGTACATAGGTTAAATAGGTCAGTTAAAGCAAGATTAAAAGTTCACACTAATTATGCACAAAAAAAGGGAATCTTTATGACATGTTCCATGTGGAAAAGAAAATTATAAAAGAATGGTATTTTTTATAATTAAAAGTTCACACTAATTAGTACAATGGCAGGGGAACCATTAACTGTAAAAGAAGCCAGACACTACCATTGGCACCACAGCACCAAGTATGGTAAAATAGACTAATAAAGCAGCTAGTGATAAAAACAAAAAGGAACAGAAACTGCTTCATCAAACTAGAAGAAATGCTTTTGATATCTGTTAACAGGTAAAGAAATTTTCAACAGGATAAACTCAACACTAATAATGCACTGCAGTGTAAAAGAAACCAGGGTAGTTTATATGAACAGAGAAGATAATTATATAAAACAGTCAATTAAACATACTTATATAGGAACAGGCAGAGATAATTACCAGCAAGGAGAGTTCCCCTGCGGTTAAACGCAATGCATTTCATATTCCCATGCTGCAAGAACTCCTCGATGACCTCGGGAAAATCCCCTTGCAACGGATCTACACCAAAGCAGAACATAGAACAGATAATTACTTTCAATATCTTGCTGCTAATCTGCTCACATTTATTCTTATCATAGAAACCCAAAAACACAAAACATGCTACACTATTTCCCAAATAGCACCATCAAAAGGTTCAATTTCCTTCTCAGATAAAATGGAATGTTAAAAGGACATCAGAAAAATCAGTAAATGAACACGAGTAGCAGTACGGTGGGCCGCTAAACCTCCTAAATGGGAGCCAAATACTTGTAATTGTCTCAGAAGCAATTGTGGCCAATCATCAAAATAGAAACTTTCTAAGATAAGAAATACATAGCAAAATGCATTGATGCTGGTAGAAGGGAAAGCTAAAGAACCACCTGAGGTTGAGCCAAGGGAGCCCGACTACCCGAGGCGGTCGCGCCGCTTGAGCCCTCGAGGCTAGGACGGAAGCGTGTGCCCCTAAAGCCCTAGAAAAAACTCTCGGGACGGAAGTGAGGGAGAGGCCCGGAGGCGGTGGCAGGAGGGGGCACCACGACGGTCGACGGGAGGGACCGACTGAGGGCGGCGGCGATGTAGTTGGGGGAGGGCGGCGGCGGCGGCGATGGAGTCGGGGAGGCGGCGCGTTAGGTCGGGGAGGCGGCTGGATGGGAGTCACGGACTGAGTCTGAGAGGCCAGAGAGGAGCTAGGGTTTACCGGTTAAGTCTTTGCACTGGGTCGGCACGAGACAGGCAAATACTTCCGGATATCCGAATGAATTAATTCGGATATATCCGAAAATTTTCTCGGAATATACCGATCCGACGGATAGTGGTCTCCCGAATCCGAATCCGAATCCGAAATAAAATATCCGAAACCGAATCCGAATCCGAAAATTATCCGAAAAAAAAATCCGAATCCGATCCGAAACCATCCGGTCGGTCGGTCGGACGGCAATTATCCGATCCGATTGCACCCCTAATCATCACTTCTATTATAAGCGGTGAAATTGGAGGCCAACTAGAACGTCCGCACGTCACCCTCCGGCATTTCGTAAAAAAGCCCCTCCATTTCTTCAAATTACGGATAGATCCCTGCAGATTACGAATAGGTCCTTCGCGATTTTTTATGAGGGGAAGATTTTTTTCCATTCATCGCGTTTGAGTCCTTGGCGCGCCGTTTTACAAAAAAACCTCCCGTTAGATTCAAATCGCGGACAAACCCTTTTCTAATTTTTCAGGATAGCGAACAGGTCCAAAAAAGTAACAACCAGGCCCTTGCTATTTACATCTAGGTCCTTTCTCCGTTTTTCCCGGAAATTTTTTTTTCAGCACCAGAGAAATGTGTGCAGCTCTATCTTTAGACCTTTTCCCCAACTCGATTTTCCATCTTGATCTCTGATAATTTTTTAAACATGTATTATTACTCGGTGAACGCGTAGAGTGTTAGGCTCGACAAAAGAAGTTTGTCGTTTCTAATAATTTTTCGTCCTTTTTCCTCTAGACTATTTTTGACCGGTGGGTGGTTTTGCGAAAATAAAAAAATGCATCCAGTCCCTTCGATCGGTGGTTTTGCAAAAAGGGCCATATCGTTTCGTATATTCGCGTACGGGTCATTCGCCTTTATTTTTTCGTTTCCCAAAAAAATCCATAGTTTTTGTATTCGCGGTTGGGTTCTCCGTTTTTCCCAGAAAAAAATGTTTTCATCGCTAGAGATATGTGTGCAGCTCTATCTCTAGACTTTTTCCCCAACTCGATTTTTCATCTCGATCTCTGATATTTTTTTTAAACATGTATTATTACTTGGTGAACGTGTAGAGTATTAGGCTCGACAAAAGAAGGTTGTCATCTCTAATAATTTTTCGCCCTTTTTCCTCTAGATTATTTTTCACCGGTGGATGGTTACGCGAACATGTATTATTACTCGGTGAATGCGTAGAGTATTAGGCTGACAAAAGAAGGTTGTCATCTCTAATAATTTTTCGCCCTTTTTCCTCTAGACTATTTTTAATCGGTGGATGGTTTTGCAAAAATAAAAAAATACATCCGGTCTCTTCGATCGGTGGTTTTGCAAAAATATTTAAATAATTTTGAAATCGTAAATAGGTCGTTCCGCCGGTTATTTTGAAAAAAAGGACCTACGGTTCCTCTAGACTATTTTTAACTAGTGGATGGTTTTGCGAAAATAAAAAAATACATCCGGTCCCTTCGATCGGTGGTTTTGCAAAAATATTTAAATAATTTTGAAATCGTAAATAGGTCGTTCTGCCGGTTATTTAAAAAAAAGGACCTGTGGTTCCGTAAATTCGATTTGCAAAAAACTTATACCGGATTTTTCTCTCACGGCGCGGCATCGCGCACGATTCTACCTAGTACAACTCTAAATGGGACCAAGGTTCTCTTTTCTCAGCAACGCACAACTCATGATTGCAAGAATTTGCTTCGATCTTCAGGTTCGGTCTCGGGTAATGTACAGCCGTGAATAGGGCTGAAAAAAAATCTCGTTTATGAGGCTCGTTGGCTCGGTTCAAAATTGCACAATTACACTCGTTCTTTGGTTAAACATTGAATTGAGTTAATTTCAAATGAAATTGGATTTTGCTTTGGCTCGACTCGTTAGCTCGATTCTAAAAATAATTTCAAACTATAAATAAAATAATTTTAAATCAAACTATGTCAATTTCAAAAAAAGCTAAAAAAAACAGGGATTTAGCTTGATTTCCACCCCTGGCCGTGAACCAGGAGGCAGGGGCAAATGAAGCGGATAGTTTTCGACCGTTCGTCTATTTGAACAAATGTAGATCTTATTCAGAGCATAAAATTAGATATCTGTATTTTTTTTTTCGAAAATCAGAGTCAGATCTAGATAGTTTTTGTTACATATAGAAACGGATTCGGGACGAAAGTATTCATCGGATTTAGAGTTATTTGGAATTTTAATCAAATAATATTAGTATACTTATTTGGGATATCAACCCAATAGACAAGCCCATGAAACCATGTGCCCATAAGTACACAGCCCTCTCACTTGCGAGAGTAGGCTGGAGAGAGAAAGCAGCCTGCGAGGCTTTTATCAATATTGAATTTAGTTTTTTTAGGAAATATAGAAAATCTAAATAAGCCAACAAAAATAGCAAATGAACTCAGAATAATTCCAAATAATTTAGATAAATACATTTGAACATAAGGAACTTTCCTAAAATAATTTTGAGTTTAATTGTTGCGTCAAATTTGCATGTTGAACTCCTAGCGAGTTGCTTTTTAAATATATAGTACGGTTGATTGATTCTTTTACGTCGACACATATAAGTTCCATTTTTGCATGATATTAACTAAATATTTGTGACCGAGACTATCCACATTTGGCTTGACATGTATTCACTTCGTATTCATGTCCAAGACAATCCGTATTCATATTCATATCCGATTATTCGTATTTGATTCCGATTTTGAGAAAAAAATATGGAATAGGATATGGAATGAGTGATATCTATCCATATCCTCCTCGATTGCACCGCTACAGGAGGTTAGCAACGCACGGCTCTTTTATATGCACTGGATGGCATGAGGCAAGCCACATGTATACATATACGTATACACACAAACCGAACATTGTTCTTATAGATTGTTTTGTTTTTGTTTTTTACAAATTGTCACATTATTTTTATATGATTTAATTTATGTAAAACCAATATATAATTGATGTAAAAAAGGCCATACGAAAAATAATAATATCCTTTTTTACAAATTGTCACTTCATTTTGGCATAATTTAATTTGTGTAGAACTAGTATATAATTGATGCAAAAAGACCATGTAAAAAAGAATAATGTTGCTCATCCAAGACCAAAAAAATCGAGTACTACTTGATAAAATAGTACTCAAATGAGAGAAGAGGAGGCAACTTGATTTCATTCATTGGATTTAAATCTAAAGACTCAAAATTTAAGTACTATTTAGTAAGAAAACACTTATATTCTTCGTAGGCACCTTTTTTATGACATGCCCTGATTGCCTGTGTTTGACAGGGGATGCACTCTTTTATACTCATTGGTCCCGCTAATACTAAATTAATATGAGTTATTCTAGTCGATCTTATCAAGTCTTCTCTAAATATAATTTATTCAACAACTTCGTCATATATTCAGCTTGTTTCTGCAAAGAAGCAAACAGGCATCAATCATATTGGGCCATACAACGGCTAAATGTGTGCATATGCACGGGGTTATTGGGTGTATTATGGATGGGTGGTGTTTCCGAGACTCAGAATGAAGCCTTCTAATTTGGCCAGTGAGGGTACCAAGCAACCAGGGTGACAAATAGAGCACCGCTGTGGACCATATTTGAGTACATAGAGCCAAGACCCTCACTGGGCTGCATGATGGACCGCCTTTGCTTGATTGCTAGCACAAGAAGAGGTGGAAGAATGCATGCAACAACCGAGCAAATACTAGTCACATCCAAGACAAATTCACTTCTGAAATTAGGATGATAACCCAGCAACCCGGTTCCTGATCACGGAACTGGGACCAAAACTGGAGGTAGAATGTATGGTCTCGCGAAACCGGGTGGCATTCTCTCCGTTTCTGGAAAAGAAAGAACAAAAAAAAAAAAAACGGTAATTTCCTTTTGCAAAATTATGCAAATTGCAGATTTAAATTTGATGCCGCAAATGTTTTGCCTGCCGGTTTCCAAACCATGTTGATATGATAAGCGCGCGGCGGCGGACAGAAAAGCTAGCCGGTGGCGGCTACGTCAATCTCTGTCCTTGGGATCGGCGGCGGCGGAAGATCCATCCTCCAACTCGGCCGGTGCTCGCTCAAGCCCGTACATTTCGCTATTTGGTATACTAAACAGGTATACTAAACAAAACATAGGCTTTGTTAGGAACGCCCATGCTGATGCCCGTACGTGTTGACGAGTGTATTGTTGATTGTTGTTTGGATGTACGCACCAATCATACTTTTATACTACTCCCAGGAGTAAAAATATTTTTCATATATATATAATCTTCACAACTTAAGACATGTACGGTGGTATAGACGATAATTATCTGTAATATATCTCCATATCATCTATAGACAGTACTAAAAATAACTCATACAATGTATCGTCTATATAGCTGTTTGTAATGGTCTCTCGTCTAATTAACAGGATGTCTATATAATAGCATATAAAATAGAAAATTGTCTATAAAACCGTCTGTTAAATAATAGACGATATCTTTTTCTCTCCTTCGTATCATTGAAATCCTATATAAGATAGGACATGTAACTTGTAGAAGACGGCCCATAAGTAACTGTCCAGCTCAGTCCAGTACAGCATGAGCACACAATTAATTTAGCTGATTTGTAGCGACACGTACGAACGGATGTGGTGCCCTCGGAATATACACAGAAAAAAAGGACATCCGTCCTATTAAAAAGGGCTGGAAATGTTTGACCAAGCGGAACTGGTCGGCTTTGTTGAGAATATTTAGACTTTCAGCTAGAGATTATAGAAAGCAGCTTCTAAAAATTGGAAGGGCAACAAATAGCAAATTTTTAATCTAGATTATAACAATCTGGAGACCAGATTGCAACAATCCCACAATCCACTCTTCCCCAGCTTTTCCTAGCTTTTTTTTGCAAAAGACCACAATACCCATCCAACTTCAACCAAAATTACCCACCATTGCCTCCAGTTTTCCCTAGCTTTCCCCAACTTCAACCAAAATTACCCACCATTGCCCCCAACTATAATCTGGGTTACCAAACAACCATGAGCTTTTCAACCTCCAGCTTTTTAACAATCTAGCTTTTATAATCTAGTTTTTAAAAACTGCTTTCCACAATCCCCAGCTGAAACAAACAGGGCCTTAATGCCATGGGTGGATCCGCCGGAGACCCGGGCATGAGCACCGGTCTCCTTAACGAAGTCTATGTTTAATATATAATCATAAATAGTAATCATTTTAGCTGTAGATGTAGTTAACCTTTTAAAAATTATGACTAATAGTATCTTTTAAAATATTTAAATTGGATGCATGAAATCATATGTGTAGATTTATTTTGAAAAGTACTTTCATAATATTATAATTTTATTAGGTTTTATAAATATATCATAATTTAAATTAGTAATCAAAACTATATTTTAGAGACCATATTAATATTTAAAATAACAACTATTTGTAACGGGAGTATGATATAAGATAAAATACAGCCACGTGGCACCTGGAAGATGGACTTTTCTATTCACTTGTTTGTTAGCTGTTACTATCTCACTATCAATATACTCCGGTGAACAAGGGGTTTCCTCGAGTCAATTTTTTTTAAACAAATGAGTAAGAGTTTGTACTAAGATTTGACAGATGTGGTCAAAATTGTCAGGATAAGAGTTAACTTACTATAGTCGATAGATATCTAATATGGGAAGAGATTCGATATTTTGGTTATGATTGATGTTTTAAGGAAAATCATCTGGATTGAGGCCGATACGGATTAGGATTTTCAGCATGTTGAAAAAGTATACGATCGGCCGACAGCTATAAAAGGTGGCCATGGGCGAATGAGAACATCAACACAATCTAATCAATCAATTTGTATTACTTTTATCTACTTTTTCCGGTCGATTAGGGGTAGCCTCCCGTAATTTAGCTTTGTAAATTGCTTTTGATCAATAAAGTTACGTATCGCCGATTGTTGATCTTTATCAATTACGCTATTAGGTTTGATTTTTCTCTGATTCTATTGTGCATCGCCTTCTTCAAAAAGAATCTACCTTTACCATCTAATTAGCTTTAATTGGTTAATTGGACTTAGCATTATCTTTCAATTTAATCGGCTTTTCAGCTATTTAGATCTAAGCCGATTGTCTTGCGACCGATCAGCTTTGGAGCATATCATATATTCGTCTTACCGACTGCAGGATCAAATCGGTTGGCGCACCTTGCTCAAGTGAACCCGGTGTTCGTTCGGTGTGTTGTTGCCGAAAAACCCCATTTCATGTTTTTGACGTCAACATACTCTTGGCACACCTAGTGGGACTGAAGATGTCTACGTTTGGCAAGACGATTCCGCCGTCTGACCTCCACACCGAAGCCATATTCATCCCTATACTGGACAACCTAACACCAGAGCAACGCAAGGAGATTAAAAATCGAAAAGCTACTCTAGAGGAGTTGATGACAGGTTATTACCATAAAACCCGACACGACGTCACTCAGAAGACCGCATTACTGACGGTCAACACCCTTGGCGATGCAGGGATTTCAAATAGTCCGGTAAGTCAATACATGCCTGCATAGGCGGAATTATCGGCTATGATTAATCAGTCTATACACCATGTTTTGGTTAACTAGTCATCGGCTTTGGTCTCAACCCTTAAGCCGATGATAGACAATAGTGTTAAAATTATTGCTCAAGAGTTGGCTTCATCTAGGAGTCTGCTTGACCCAATGCAAATACTACCGAGTTATCCTATTTATTCAATGGCACAAAGTACTCAAAGCATGATGGTTGACCCAAAGCCATCGATTGCAAATCCATCATTAATGTCAACACAACCTACTGTCATATTGATATGAGATTCTCGCCCAGGTGGGGTTGTGCATTACCAGACCTATACTGATGTTACAAAATTAGATGCGTCAGCTAGTTTTCCATCGTCAGCTTCGTTCTATGCATTTCCGTAATCGGTTCCACAGCCGATTGAATTTGCTAGACACTTGCACAATGCCGAGCCGATTCCACCAAGGAATCTGTCCCCTTACAAGGTAGTAACTTACACAGAGCCTTTCGTCCTGGTGTTGGAGCCAACCGCTAGGAGGAACAATGGATACGAGCAGTTTCCTCAATACATGTCGGCACAGCCTAATCGACAACTCGAGCTTGCACTCGAGGGGTAGAATGCCAATCATGATCATAGTTGGCAAAACCCTAACGTTGCGGCGGCTAATAATATTAACCGACTGACCAGATTTCTGCTGTGTTGAGAGATCAGTTCGGCATATAGCCGAAAGGTAAGGTTATCGGCTATAGAAAACCGTATCTTGATTACATTGATCGTATGCCGTACCAGAATAATTTTAAGGTTCCTGATTTTTCTAAATTTTTTGGGGATGACTCTGTTACTACATTAGAATACGTCGGACATTTTATCATGCAATATGGCAAAGCCGCTCAGTCCGACAGGCTCAAAATTAGGTTATTCTCATTGTCATTATTAGGAACTACACTTGGTTCACAAGTTTATCTCTAAATTTGGTCCACTTTTGAAACAATTTGGAAAGCTGATTTTATGAATACTTTTTCTCTGGTAGTCTGGAACTCGGATTTCTGATCTAAGCTTCGTCTGCCAGAAATTTGGTGATTCGGTGATCTATTATATTAAGAGATTTAGGAAAGTTAGAAATCGATGTTTTAGTGTCACTTTGTCTGATAATTAGTTAGCCAATCTAGCCATCCAGGGATTAATTTCCCCACTTAGGGAGAAGTTTAGGGAACAAGAGTTTACAGATTTGAGCCATCTGCTTCATAGAGTGTTGGCTCAAGAAAGCCGATTTCCTGACAACAGAGTATTCAAGAATAAGTTCAAGATAAATAATAATAAAGATAAAGAAAAGGCCAAGGTAAATATGGTCAAGTACTGTTTAAGTGAGTCCTCTAAAAATGATGAAGTAGCAATAAGTATAGTCGAATAGGTTAAAGAGTCTAAAAAATCCTTAGTTTGTTCTTGGTTTAAGACGACGAAGAGTTAGTCAGAAGTGAATTGTTACAAAAAAAGATTATACGACTGCCCGAGGGAATTGTTATACCATCAGCCGATGAGATCAAAAAGTGAAGGTATTGCAAATGGCAATATTCTTTTTCTCACGATACTAATGATTGCAATATTTTTCGACAACAGATACAATGGCTATAAAAGATGGTCGGCTTAAATTTGCAAACAAGCCGATGATGCAGATGGACATCAACCCTTTTCTCATAAATATGGTGCAATGCTTAGGAAAGGGGAAGAGCTGATGCATGGTGAAGAATTGAAAAAGGCTCGACATGTTGACATCTAGTCCACTTCAAGCTATAAAGAGACCTTGAAGATTACGATCAGTTTGTTACAAATAGAGACCGGTCATGAGGGAAAAACTCCAGGGCTGTTAAGTTGAAGGGACAACCATAAGTCAGTAAGTGGTACAAGGTGAAGAAATCGCTACCACGACGGCTGATAAATAGACCTAAGCTGACTTTCTCTCAGTTTGAAGGATCGAGATGGCGATCAGAGGGGAGGTGAATGATTCTAAAATAAAATTTTCCTCCACTCAAAATAGTTCAACCAACAACCTCATATCATCAAAGGGGAGCAGAGATAGTGTAAAACCCAGAAAAACTTAGCAGCGAGCGGCACTACCGCAATTTGGCCCAGTAGTGCCGGATGAACAATACCCTAGCACTACTGGCTACTGTAGCATGGTAGTGCATCAGCCCGATTCAATGTTCGAGGGAAGCTGGATCCTCGATACATTGGGCCATACCGCATTTTAGACAAGAGAGGTGAGATGCCATATTAGCTGGAATTGCCACCCCAACTCTTGGATGTTCACATTGTCTTCCATGTCTCTCAACTCAAGAAGTGCCTCCGAGTTCCGATAGAAGAAACTCGGTTGGAAAATATCGATCTAAAACCTGATCTTTCCTATCGGGAGCATCCTATTCGTATCTTGGAAGAATTCAGCGCAAAACTCACAGCTGCTCCATGAAGATGTTGAAAATTCAATGGAGCAATCATATCGAAGATGAAGCTACGTGAGAACGAGAAGACTAGCTTAGAAAAGAATTTCCCTACCTATTTCCTACCTACCTATTTCCTAACTTCGAGCAAATCTCGGGGACGAGATTTTGTCAAGAGATTTTGTTTAAGGGGGTAGGTTTGTAACATCCCAAAATTCGATGCTAGTAATATATAAATGTTTGAAATAATATTTGGTTTATATTTGAGTTTGAATACTTTCCTGAATTTTCTAGATTTTCTGAAATTCCCAAAAACATATCAAATAACCCAAATACGGGTTATAAAATGTTCTCAATTACAACAAACTTTGGAATAAATTGTTTAAACCCTAAATGCTCTCAAATTCATCTCTGAAAAGTTTCACAAAAACTTTAACTCATTTATTAGTTATTAGAAAATCAAAACCAAAGATATTTAAATCTATCATAAAATCATTTTCAGAATTATATAAAAATAATTTCATAGGATCTTGACATGAAATTTTAAAGTATCATACTCAGAGTCCTAAAATAATTTAGTAAAATTTTCATAATATTTTGATACCATTTGATACCTTTATAAAATAAAAAATAGAGAGCCATTAGTCAAATAGTCAATTTGTCGAATTTTGTAAAAATCCTTGAGTCAGATATGAAGCTGAAATTTTTATACACTAATAAGTAGCTCAGAAGATCTATCCTCAAAAATTTAAAAAATTTCACCAAAGTTTATGTGCTCAATTAAATATGAAACCGATCTGTACCCAAAGTTTCAAAAAACCAGATTTTCTTTTGTGTCGCGTCTCTCTATCTTCCACAAGATTTGACAGAGTTATGGTCACAGCACTTAGATCGGCTTAAGAGAAATAAGGAAAATGTCGCTAGAGCCTACAACAAAAAGGTAGTGCCTAAGTCCTTTTGAAGCCGATTTAGTCTCGAAGACTATATTGCCTCGCTCTAGGAATAGCTAATTCGCAAATGGTCACCTATGTGGGAAGGGACGATAAAATAAATTAGTTTGTTGATGGAAATTCCTACATTCTAAAAACATTGGAGGGAGTGGTGCTACCTAAGGCGATCAATGGGAAATACTTGAAGAAATACTATCCTAGCATTTGGATTACACTACTACAAATGAGGCTTATATCGACGCACGATCACGCACGGTTTTGAAAAACCTGCTCGTATTATGGAACATCACGCATTTGTTATGTACTCAAACCGCCATAGATAGAGAGTTTTATATTACGTCCGCCTCGGATAAAGAAATATCACAGACGGTTTCTTAAATATAACCGCTCGTGATGGCTACAAGATTTCTTACAGACGTTTGCCAATTAAAACCGCTCAGGATTTCACGACGGTTATATAACACAACCGCCTATAATATCTACAAGAATCATTACGCATTTGTTATATTTAGAAACCGCTCATGATAGTTTTTGTATCACGCACGCCTGTAATATAAAACCGCTCGTGATAATACCGCCTCCGTAAAAACAGAGCCTCGATCCATCCACTTCGCTTATAGGGTTTCGCTTTTATGCTAAGTGGCTACTGTGAAGTGAGGCGATTTTTGAAAGAAAGCCATTGATTTCAAGGGTGATATTAGATTCATTTGATTTTGGTGATCTAAGGTTAGTAATGAGTTCTCTAATTGCATGCGCATCGAATTCAATATCTAGGTTTGTTAGGACATAATTAATTTAAAGATTGTTTGATTAGATCTAGTTTAATTGTAGTCGATCCATATGTTGTTTGTGATATTTGGTTAGTAATATGTTTTAATTGCATTATATTCAACATCTATCTTGATAAGGAAGGAATTTGATGATTTTTAGATCTAGCTTGTAGAACCATGTGTTGGTTGTTTGATGTATAAGGTTAGCTAGTAATGGTTCTATTTGTATAATATAACATTCGATCATGATGTAGCTATCTAGCTTGTTAGGATAGAATTTAAAGATTGTTTAGATCTAGCTTATAGATCAATTCAAGTCTTTTGGTGATGTAAGGTTAGTAATGGGTTCTAATTTCATTATTATATTGAAGATTAATTTGAATTGTGTTAATTATTTCTTTGTGATGTAATTAAGGTATGTAATTGCATAATTAGTTTAAGAATGTGTGCATACGCCTCTACACCTAGTGCACTTAATGTTTAACACAAAGTGTTACATGTGTAGCGAGATGGATCGGTCGATGTACGCCGAGAACCGACGAAGTGCCGAGTACCTTAATGGCGCTCCACTTTCAAAAGAGCCGCAGAGGAGGATATGTTTAATAAGGGGTAATTCATGTCATGTCCGGCATTGATTGCAAAATCAAGATGTTTCAAACTCAAAGCAGATCGGCTAACACTTGATTCAAGGGTTTCAAAAGGGCTATACATGTTGGACCACCATGGCAAAGAGCATAATATACAGTGAAGCAACAAGTAGTGTTAATATCGCCGACGATGTCAATGATATGCCTGATGATCATATCGATTGAAGCCCGATGAGGACAGGTTGCGATGACAATTTGGATCAGATGTTGCACCGTGCTACGCTGGGAAGAGAGCGCAATGGGACAGGAGGACGAGGAGGGTATCTCGCCATTTCCAAAGAATCATAGAAGGCAAGCAACGGTTGGTCCGACAAGAGTTACACAATAAGTTACGCCTATTGGCGACATGCTTCCAGAGGGAAATGAGTTGCCGATAAGCACCTACAAAGCCAAGGTGTTCTTTGTCCCTTGGGAATGGAAGTAGAAAGAATACATGCATGTCCAAACGATCAGATCCCACCGCAAAGAGTACACAAACTTGCATAGATGTCCGTGCAACGATCCCGATACAAGCGTAAGAGTCATTCAGATGATGATGGCAAGAGCATTGAGGTGAAAAAGGTCCTCCACTATGGTGGCATGGTATCCCTGTAATTCCTTGTTTGAAGCGCTTGTTTTGCAACCCAAAGAAGGCAAAACTGCTATGCTGGCACTTTGAGGAGCGAAGAATGATGGAATGCTAAGGCACCCGCCGATTCCATCCAAGAGAGAAACATCGATGAGCTTTCAAGAATTCAAAATGGATTCGAGAAATATAAGGTTTGGATTGAGTACAGATGGAATGAATCCTTTCGTAACATGAGCAACCAAGATAGCACTTGGCCCGTAAATCAGATCTACAACCTTCCTCCTTGGTTGTGTATGAAGCGGAAGTACATTATGTTGTCTCAGGCTTATCCAAGGGCCAAACAACCTAGGAACGATATTGATGTGTACCTAGCTCCATTGGTGGAAGATCTAAAACACCGTGGGTTACCGGTACACGATGGGATGCGATAAACGAGAGAATTTTACTTTGCAATCGCTTGTTGTTCTGCACTATAAATGATTACCCCGCTTTGCTAACCTCGTCAGCCGAGTACAAAAGGAACCAAAGCTCGGACTCACCGCTAGATGATACCGAGAGTTTATGGCGAATCACTCCCGAAAACCGGTACATGGCCATCAGAGGTTCCTTCGGAGGAATCACCCATATCGCAAGATGAAGCAACTTTTCACTGAAGGAACAAAATGGTTCAGCTCCAAGGCGCTTGAACGGAGAGATGTTCATGACATTGTTAAGGATTTGGATGTTGCGATGGAAAGGGACGAAATCAAGTACCCGTGAAAAGAGCATGTGGAAGAAGAGATCAATATTCGGGACCTACCTTATCGGGAGCACCTAGAAGTTCGCCATCGTGATCGATGTCATGCACGAGAGAAGAATGTCCGTGATGCGTGATTGGTCTCTTACTCAACATTAAGGGTAAAACAAAAGATGGTATCAACGCATGGCTTGACTTGGTCGATATCGCATAAGACCCGAAGTTAGCACCGAAAGAGACCGATAAAGGCCGACGCATTTGGAACCTCGCTTGTTATATCACAAAGGCCGAAGAACTGAATCGCTGCGCTTGCATGGTGTGAAAGTTCCGTCCTGCATTCTCCAACATGAAGAGACTTGTTTCGCTGGAAGATTTGAAATTAACCGCATGAAGTCTCATGATTGTCATGTGTCGATGACACGATGCTCCTCGTCGCAATTAGAAGTATTTTGCCGGTCAAGGTCCGAGAGACAATCACTAGGCTGGTTATTTCTTTAACACAATCGCCGTAAGGTCATCGATCCCGGGACTAGATGCTCTAAAAGTCGAGGTGGTGATGACTCTATGTAATCTTGAGATGTATTTTCCTCCATCATTTTTCGATATCATGGTCCATCTCATTGTTCACCTTGTGACAGAGATAAAGATATGCGGCCGTTGTTCTACGTAGCATGTACCCGCTCGAGAGGTACATGGGAATTCTCAAGTCTTACGACGGAATCGATCTCATCCGGAGGGTAGCATTGTCGAAGGTTATGCAACGAAGAGGCCATCGAAGTTCTGCCCGATTACATAGCCCAGTCGAACCAATAGGTGTGCCTCGATCTCGCCATGAGGGGAGGCTCCAAGGTATCGGACCATCGGAAGGAAAGCAATCACGCCGATTCTTGGTATTGATGCTCGAGCCCATTTCACGGTTTTGCAACACATGGTCAGAGTGTCCGCCTATATCGCCGAAAGCACAAGCAATGGCTAAGGCAAGAGAATCCAAAGACGGCATGAGTCTTGGATCACGAGACAACATAACCTTCAGCTCAACAAATGGTTGAAGGAGCGACCTATCATCGGAGCTCGCCGATGACACCCGACATGGTTGGCAAAAGGACCAACTTTTACAGCTTGTCACATGGAAAGGATATGACTTAAATGGGTACACATTTTACACGAGAGATCAGATATGAAGAGCATAAACCGTAACAGTGTGTCCGTGATAGATGCATTCAATAATACCACTGGTTGACGAGGAGCCCTACTATGGGTTCATAGAGGAGATATGGGAGCTCGACTCACGCATTTTCAAGATTCCCTATTTCGTGTCATGGATCCACCTCCAAAGACGTGAAGGTTGACAAGAATGGCATCACTATCGAGGACCTCGAACGGTCGGATACCAAGATGAACCATTCGATTTGCTAACCAAGTTGTTCAAGTCTTCTATGTAACCTAATTCGCCCAACAAGAAGCGCCACGTAGTTCTTCAGGAAAAAGAAGAATTATCTGAGTTGAGAATGTAGTAGATGAGGAAGAGTACAATCAATTTGATGAGTTGCCACCTATCGGAAATGACATCTTGGTCCGTAAAATAACATGAGGAAGCAAGCTACACACGCCACGATCATCATGAAGGGCTAATTTTCATACAAAAGAATAAGCATGTGGTGATGAAGTTATGAGAAGGGTGCATTGTCATCATGCTTACTAATTTTCATATGTAATAATATTACATTAATGCTATTGTAAAGATGATACACCCATCATGCTTTGTACATATGATTGTGATGATCTTTGTAAGTAGCTTCAGAAGCATCTAATTATGTATATAGGATTGTGATGATCTTTGTAAGTAGTTTCAGAAGCATCTAAATTATGTATATAGGATTGTGATGATCTCTGAAGTAGCTTCAGAAGCATCCTAATTATGTATATAGGATTGTGATGATCTTTGTAAGTAGCTTCAGAAGCATCCGATTGATGGAAAAGATGCAAGTATAAGAGCACGATTTATTCCTTAATATTAATATGATTCCAAATACATGATTCAAAGATGGCCATTCGTATATAATTGATGACAAGAAATAAATTATGTAGACTATGGCAAACAAGAATGTAATCATGTCTACTTTGGCAATATGGAAATAGTTGTATGTGATTGCTATCGATTTTAGGGTTTGAATTGAGGATTAGAATTCCACATCAACCACAAGATCGTCTATATTCTCGTTAAAGACAACTTTTCCGTAAGATACAACAAAGTGGCATGCATAAGAGTCGATCGAATCGAACCGACAAGTGAATGTCATGAACAAAGATATATCATGCACGTTCCTTAACATAACAACAGGATAAAGTTATGTCATGTCACGCTGTTATGTTACCTAACCGCCGTGATATTCAACATCGAGACGGTTCTATTATATAACCGTCTGTGATATCATTAATATCACGCATGCTTCTATTATATAACCGCTCGTGATATTTCAACATCACGCATCGTATATTATAGAACCGCTCGTGATAATACACATGCATCGCTATATTATAGAACCGCTCTGTGATGTGCTTCTCTATATATCTCCAAGCCTGCAGGCTAATTCACGCGCAAACCCTAACCCTTGAGACGACGCTTTGTCTCCCAAGGCGCTCCCCTCGGCGCCCTCCCTCCTGCTGCCTCCCCTCGGCGTCCCTCCCTGCCCTCCCTGCCCTCCCACGGCCCTCCCAAGATCGACGCGTCCCTCTACTGTTCTTGTGCATCTCTGCTCAATCGTGAGTATTTCTGGGACTAGCCATCGAGCTAGAGGCCGCCGATCCGGAGGCACCGCCGCCATTTGCTCTATTTTTCGTGTTGCTCGCTAGTTAGTGAGTTCTGGGACACTTTCGTGATTATTCTCTGCCTTGCAAAGGGCCACGACATGGGCTTGGGACCTTATGTAGGGCTTAATGTTCAAGGATGATTTAGGAATGGAATAGACTAATTGTGACAACAAATCTTAGCAAATAATTTCACTTTCATATATATATATTTGATTAGCTCTATTGCAAACCTCGCTTTTATATGCTTAGTTAGTGAATATTACTGCCATCGCTATTGTCATCTATCTTATGCCGTTCTCGCAACATTTCACTATCTTGTTTCCTTAGCATTGCTTCGTGAGCATGTTATTTATCTCCAAAGAAGCTTGCTTTGAATGATTCACTATTCTTGTGCATATAAGATAACCAATTGAGTAGATTTATACTTAACCCGCAAGTATTAAACTGTTATTGAGATAAAGTTGTCACAATCTAGTCTATTACTTGTCCATTGTATGAGGAGGGCCTTTTAAGGCAACCCGACATCTCGAGAACATTCAAACAATCAATATGAGCTTTATGCTAATTGCTTTATTCGTAATACAGCATATGTTCATATGTGAGATCCCGAGCTTCGCTCTATTATTCTGTTAATCGCCAAATGGTTGAATCCATATGTATTCTTCTCGCTTGTCCATGTGTGGATGTCCTAGTTTTAGGGAGGTGTGCCAAATTTTTATTAAGCTCCAACCTCCTAGTTCGCTTCTTTTGCTAAAAGGCTAATAACAAGCCATTTAGGCTAGTTCTTTAAAAGGCTAATAACAAGCCATTTAGGCTAGTTCTTTAAAAGGCTAATAACAAGCCATGGTATCCACAAACTCATTCACTCTAATGTGATTTTATTTGTTCTTCACTTTTAGTTCGCCTCAAACTATTTTAACTTGTAAAGAAGATGTCGCCTCTAATCCATCGCCCAAGGACATGATGTGCCCTCAAAAGAAGAATCGACCACACAAGCAAGAGGACCAAACAAAAGGCCAATGATCGATATACCATTACGTAGATCGATCCAAATGATGGGGCCCCTAGAAAGCCAAAAAGGCGGCTAATGCATTTCGAGTATGTGGGATAGTAGCCTCGAACGGGTTCCATCACGCTATCTTCCCGGAGGTTGGTGACTATTGAGGCTTGCAATGCCTTGCTAATGTAAATTCTTTCATCGCTCAACATTCCGAAGAATCCGCCCCTAGTGCGACAGATGCACCGCTAGCACAGAAAGGCATGGAAGACCTTCAAGCATACGCCAGAGACTACGCCAAGAAGGATCCGTTCCATACTCAAGTATGGGTTCATTGATGAGGACACGGGGGCGAGTTGGGATGAAGATGACGATTTAATCTGCAAGGCCAAAGTGAAGAAACAAGGCCTTGCAAGCAAGGAACACTCACCCCCACGCACTGCACGCTGCTACGCGGGAAGAGAGCGCAATGGGACAGGAGGACGAGGAGGGTATCGCGCCATTTCCATCGATCATAGATCAACGTGCCGTAGACGCTAAGAGCGAGGTCACCGCCACGCCCTCCACAACCGCTCTCTTTGTAAACCTCATGACGAGGAAGTCTCGCCAACGCCCGTAATATATAAATCTAACTACCAATTTTACGTAATTAGTCCATGACTTCATAAGTGAAATAACTTGTCCGTGATCTTGCAGTAGCGTTGAGTACACACTCCAAGCGATGGCTTTTTTTCCCTGCACAGAGAAAGATGCACCGCCCATAGCCTTGGGAAACAAGGAACACCCTCGGTCGCATAAGAGGCAAAGGGTTTTGTTCCATGGAAAATGGATTCCTGCATTTACTTCCACATATACCAAGTAAGAAGAGAACTAAAGCCGAGCGAAGTCAAATCTTATAAAGAATTTGGAGGACAAGTTGAGAGGAGAGTTGAGAGAAGAGTTGAGGGAGAACTCGAGAGAAGAATTTTATGAAAGGATACTAATCTCGAGGAAAGGCTCACCAATCAAGAAAGAAATATCGACAAGCCCTGTATATGTCCAAGAAGTCACCCCTAACGCCTCGTAGAAGAGCAACTGGCATCCGCTCTCCAAGTGACATAGATGAACATAGCGACTTATCTCAGATGTGACATTAAGTGTAACATCCTCAAATTTAGCTAATTTTGAATTTTATAATTTATTTTGAATTTTCGAGAATTTTGGAGTTTATTTGGATTTATTTGAATTTCGAAATAATTTTATTGAGAAATTAATTTAGTATGAAAGGTTTTAATAAAATAAAAGTGAAAATATTTTATTCAAGTACAAAATGTCTTAAAATATTTTCGAATTTTTCTAGAATTTTTCTCGATATTTTTGAAGCCTCAAACAATTTAAATGAATTTTGAATTATTTTTAATCGAAAAACGATTTAAATTCGGTGAACAGAACGCCGAGCCCATTATCGTAGCGCCCGCCAAACCCTAAACGCCGCTTCATTTTCAAATGATGGATTTGCATCGGACGGTCAGGGTTCATTCGCGTTTATTCGCCACCCGCGCCATTGATCACGCGCGGATCGGCCGATATCACCACGCGTGTCGCTTTCGGAGAACGGCGCCGCCGCCGCATGCTTCAATCGAAATCGCCGCCATTACTCGCCGCACGGTGACTTCTACTTCACCTTCTAGTTCGGTATAAAGCGCGCCAGCCATGTAGAGCCCTTTACGCATTCCAGGGCCACCGAGACGCCAGACGTGTTCGCCAGAGTTCCGCGCCATTCCATCGCCTGCTTGTGCCCACTCGGTGACTCTCCGTCGCATCTAGTGACACCGAGTACTCTCAAGTCGGGACGTCCGGGGATCAACTCACCTCGCCGAGCATCACGGAACGCCACACCCGTCTTCTTCTCAACTCCGCCGCGGCCTTCACATCATTCGCCGAAGTTTGCGATCAACGCCGTCTGCCGGATTTACATCCATCGGTTGAGGTTAGTCCACGCACTTCTTCAGATTAGAGACCAGCACAAGAGCGCTTAGATCTTAGCCGTAGAAATTGAAATGGATGGTTAAATTAGTGCCACGTGCTCGTAGCTTGATCGCCCACGGTGCTCATAATCAAGTAAGTATCACCGCTAGATCTTTGATGTGCGTGTGTAGATGTAGCCACGTAGTCGCATGAATAGTGAACCCCATCTTCTAACGTTAGCCTATTAGGTCTTGATCGTGTGGTTTATATTGCGCCACATAGTTCATATTATTAACGTGGAAATTGAAGCAATAAGAGCCGCTCATTTTAAAATGGACGCTGAATTGCGCCGAGTTCTGGCCCAAGATCGAAGCTGACGCGCGGTGCACCGGAAGCGAGGCGACGCAGCGTTGCGTGGTCGACGCCACCCGACTAATCGCCGCCTGCTCGATGATCCGAGGGTCACGATTGAGCCACGCGGTCAGCCACCGTGGTGACGCTCAAAAGTGTTTCGCGTAATCTCGATCAGAGATCTTAATCACACGAATCTTGACGATGACCGAGTAAGTAAAGTGTTATTCGCTTATTCTTCGCCGCTGATTTTGATCCGAGGGATGAGAATGCGCCACGAAGTCGCCAATCTAATAAACCGAGCCGAACCGCTGTTTAAATCTCGCTTATTCTCGATCCGACTGCTGAGATTAGATCAACCTCTTGTGATAAATGATACGACGCCGGTCATGCTTGGATGATTGACACGTGTCTCTACGACGCTCATCGGTGGGACCCACTTGTTAGTACCTCTAGAATGATGATGACGCCAGAATGACGCCATGCGACGTCATAAATAGTCCCGATGACGTCATAATTCTCGGATTTTCAGTATAAAAATAAATGAGGAAAATTTGGTTTATTCTTTTGAATTATTTTAAAACTTTAAATGCTTATAACTTTTATGCTTTTAACTCCGATTTGAGTGATTCCAATTTCTAAAAATTTGTAAAATTAAGATCTATTTATTGGTGAATTTTGTAGAATTTTTAGAGTTGATTTAGCTCTCTAGAAAATGTATTTATTGTGTGTATGTTGATTTTAATTAGACGCTGATTTGCTCGGGAGATTGCGAGGGGAATTTCCAGACAAGATTTGACTTCGGACCAGAATCAACAACTCTTTGAAGGCAAGTTATGCTTTGACCATGTTGCTCCTAAATTTTGAAAAGTATTTTGTTTCAAACTATGCATGCTAAATCAACTAAAAATGGTTTAAATATTTTGGGTGAATTGGCTAGTTAACCTGATTGTTATTGCCACCTTGTTAATATTATTTGTATGCCATGATTCCTTTGATAACCCTAGTTTGGTAATATTAGTTGGTTGATGATATTGTGCCAACACGGGAGGCTAGACCGTGAATAGTTGCTTAGCCATGCATGTACGTGAACCATTCTATTTGGAATACAAAATCAACACTGACTAAAGAATAGTGAATGCTTTTTAATGAAATGTGGAATGATGTTGACATTAATATTGGGAATGTAGAGACTCTGTGGTTCTACATGAAAAATGAATATGAGCATGTGTTGCATCGTTAATAACTTGGGGTGGATTGATTTAGACTGGGCAAGTGGATCGAGGCTTCGTACAAGTGGCCGTGTGGCTAATGGGGGTGGGTTGAGTGTTGTGAGGGCTGCGGTGCCAAGTTGAGGGAAGGATGTCTTGCCTTGGTTAGTTAAGGACCTTACCTTGCAAGCCTTTGACCGAAGTCTCTTGTACAACCACATGTCCGAATGGGAAGACCTAGTTTAGTAGGATTCTGATGTCTTACCTTTGATACTGGTGGCGCATACATAGGGTAATCAGACGGGAGCGTGCTCTGCTTTGCGCTTACTCCTATCCAACGGTGTTCGCTCATCTATACTTACTGCTCGAAAGTGAGGGAAGTGATAGTGAAGGCAACACTGAGAGGTTCTGGGCTAAGATAGAAGTTTCAAAAGCTCATGTTAATCGCTTTTGTGGTGTGCGATCAGATCTTGTGGGTAAAGTGTACAACCTCTCGCAGAGTGTTAAAACTGCTTCAATAGCCGAGTCCACAAGAATGGACAATGCTCGGGATTACAACAAGGGTAGTGTTCTAAAAATAAATGGGGTGGTTGGTGGTGCCAAAATTGTGAAATGAAGTTGTCTAGGACTGTGTCCAAAATATTGTGAAAATAAACAACTTGAGTTATATATAATGGTTATATGGTTTGATGCTTCCAATCTAATTAGATATTACTTAAAAATATTGATGCAAAGCAAAATAACCAAGAGAGCCATTCCTCCGTAATAAGCCTTGCATATAGTAAATAGATCTGATATTGTGCATAACTTGTTGAGTACGGTGTACTACCTTGGACAAACCTACCAGAAGAAGAAACTACACCAAATTTCACGAGGAAGAGTATGTCGAGGAGCCGAGAACTAGGGCAAGCCTTCGTTGAGCGATCAGAGAAAAGATGGAACATCAAGACTTTTATAATTCCGCCTGAACTTTTTACTCGATTATTGTATGCCCCGTGGCGCATATTGTAAGGATGACCATAAGGTTGTACACTCGCTTATATACATGTTTGAATGTACTTATTAATTATTCCATTGGTATGATGTGATATTGTAACCTTAGCCTCGGTGCACTAGCGCCATCCTCGACTAGTGCGTAATACACGAGTGTCCGGATTTGCAAATTCGGGCACGACATTAAGGTGGCCACGCGCAATCTCCAAGTGAGAATTAGCAATGGCACCGCCTTCCGACGCCGCTTGGGGATGGCGATCCATCTCAAAGGGACCATGGTGCACGGTACCATCATAGCGCCGTTTCACCAAGGTCAATGTGGACGGGTATTTGATAGTTTCAAAATTGTCGATCTACGGGCCGCCAAACGACGAGATCGTGAAACTTGGGGATGCCATTGGCACATTCATCCAATGGCCTAGCAATGACTCTCGGTCGCCCTTCTTATGCAACAACCCATTATCCGATTCGCTTATTGTATCGCCGTCGACCGCTACCAAATCGCCAATGAGAGCGTACTCCACTTGATGTACATAACGTTGACTTTTCCTCGCCCATTCTCTCCCGTGAAGGGTCTATACAAAACAAAGAAAGGCATGGGCAAATGTAAGAAAGAAAGGAAAGAACAAATCGACTATTCATCCGCCGAGTTCTAAACAATACAAGCTAGGAGAGCCCTTACTAATGAAAGGCACAGAATTTCACTTAGTATACCTTGCCAACAATTGCATAATTGGTACACCCAACAAGCTAGAAAGCCGAGCGTGAACGCATAACAAGTATCATAAGTTCAAGTATGAACATCTATTCAACGACTCGGGGCTTTTTCAACCGTCGACGACGAATCGCCAACCGCTAAAATTATGTAGGGTCAAGGAGAAATGGGACCACAACGGCTTTTTAACAGAGGAATGAGGTCGAGGAGGTCTACTAGAGTTAGGAGACAATGGATGAGAAGATTTATCCCGGTTCGAGCCCCCGAGAAGGTAAAATTCTGGGCTTTATGGGTGTTTTTGCCTTTTGGAGTATAAAGGAGGATTACAAAAATCTTGACGATGCTAATTCTAGACTTGAACTCAAGTGCTGTGGGTTGGGTTGGTCCCCTGTTTACAAAGCTTCACCTTATACCCATTCTTCTTGTAACGCTCGAGTAACCCTGATCGGGGCCTTTATGCATATTGATAGCCGGTAACTGCCCTGCCCGGCTCGGTCGAATCCATGATCCCACGCCTCAGAATCGCAAGTGATGACCCCCGATCCAAGGAACGCATCGACCTTGAATCATCCCAAAAGAAGTCGGAGGGCCACGAGCCCGGGATTGGGTCAGCTCGAGTGGCCTCGAGCTTGATCCAGTCTTTGGCGAGGACCCACGCTGAGGGCCGGTCGACCGCCCGCTAACCACGGGTTGCCCCCAACCCCAGCCCCCCGAGGCTCGAGGTCGAGAAGGAGTACCAAGAACGGCTCAGCCACCCAACCGGCTGGGAACCCTTGCAAGGTCTTTGAACTTTGTTCGAGGTCGAAGATCGAGTGAACCCCTGTAACCCGGGCGACTTTTGATCTCTCCGGGAAGGATGCCAACTGCGGACACCGAGCCCCAGTCCGCCGCCGCCTTAACGCCCGCCTAATCATGCCAGCGGCGTGGGGAGGAGGTTAAACCTAAGAGCGCCGTGGAAGGACCCCGAGCTCGATCATTAGCTTGAAAACTTCGCGCTTTCCTCCCGAACCTTCGCCGAAAGGCATCGCTTTTCCATCTCACCGACGTTTTGCCATGGCTAAGCCGGGAAAAGCACCCATCGGCCACGAGGATGAAGGAGTTCGAGGCCCGGGATCTGGATCGGGATCGGTTCGCGAGACCAACCTCATCCCCGAGATGACGAATCGTCAAGACAAAGAAAGATTCTCTTCGTCGGACCCCGAGAGCTTAATTTTTGGCCAACATCTCGAGAAGGCCGGAAGTGATCAACCCGTACCCAATTCCGCCCTCACCCTAGCCGCTTTTCCCCATCTATGCGAGGGGCCCGGGATTTTCCCCACCCCCTTTCTTCCGCCATTCTTCCCCCCTAAGGATCCTGGGTGCTCACCGCAAACCGCTTATGGAGTTGCCCAAGATCCCACCGGACTCTTGGTCCATGGTCGAAGGCCCTGGTTCTTCAAGAAGGGGAGAACGGAGGTCGAACGAGGGAGCCGCCACATCGGGAAGGTGGAGACCCCAGAGATCGAGGACCTCAATGTCGACGCAGGTTATCGCCGCCATCCAATTTGGCGCCCACACGCGCCACCGGCCAAAGGATCGCAACACTTTCATGAATCGGTGTCTCACGGAGGAGGTTACATCCGTTTCTCCGATCAAGGGACGCGAATTCGACCCGGAGCCCATCCGTAAGGTCTTCCCCCAAGGTTTTCGCTGACTCGATTTTTCCACTCATTTGATGGTTTGTTCGGCAAAAAGGGAGTCAGGGTCGCGCCGGATGCGAAATGTTCAAGCCGCGATGAGTATACTTTGACGACCCACCTAAGAACGCTCTTTGCAGAGGCCCGAGGTAAGCCCTCTCCACCTATAGCCTCATCCAAACATTCAGATGTTTTGCCCCCGCATTTTGCTTGAGGATCATCAAGAGTTGTGGGAAACAGAGATCGCTTCCCTTGCCCCGACGAGGGCAAGAGCAAAAGGGAAGAAAAGACTCTTCAACCGAGCGGCCACCAAAGAGGCCCCACGTCAATGGGGTGATCGCGCCACCGAAAGACAAAGCCAATTTCGCCGCTTCTTTGATTTTGGCTTAACAAAGTTTTTTACTTGGCAAGAACGGGCTGGCCGCCCCAGACCATCGAGCCTCGCCAAAGCGGGCTCATCACGGCTTGGCCTCCTGCATAGGAAGGAAGCGGATTCCTCCAGCTCTGGGCAAAGGACCATTGTCGCCAACGACAGGCAAAGGCCACCACCTGTAAGACCCCGGCTTTGCAACCCGCCCATCCTCCTGGTTTGTCTTAGTGCCTATCCTTGATTGGGGACCTTGAGGGTCGAGACCAGCTTGCCCACTCGACAATGCCCCTTCGATAGTCCGAGTCCGGGAGGAGCAGACGCACATGGGCCCCCCCACGGCCTTTCGACAAGGCGGTTTTGCCGGGCCTCACGGCCCCCTGAGGAGTTCCAAGGCCTTGATAGCCCGGACGAGGGACTAACCACGATCACGAGGATTACAAAGACGGCGAGGGTTCCTGGGCCGATCCTCCCGAGATCGGGGGGTTGGGCGCCCGCCCCAAGCCGACGCGATCCAGGTCAACAAGTCCCCGAGGCCCCGACCAAGATCCACCGATGGCGAACCGCGCCTCAAAGCCACGGAGAGCAATGACACGGAGGCATTCCGATGACCCCATGAATTCCAACCCCGGGAATAAACGCCCACCCCGAGGTTTTTGATGCCGCCCAAGAATCCCCCCGAGCGGCCGAACCCCCACTAGAGGTTGGGCCCGGCTTCACGCTGCACCCGTCGAGGGGTCCGATCCGCCCAAATGGGAAGGATCTCGCCGCCCCGGACGCCGCGAGGCCCCTGGCCAAGGTGTGCCGCGGATCGAAGAAGGCCTAGGTCACGGGACCCGGGTTTTGAGATCAACGACGCTGACGAGCTAAACGAGGAGTTCTCCACCCAAGGCCACCAATCGACCCGGAGGTAGGAGCCTTCCTTATATGTCCTGTAATATGTTGTTGTGTGTTTGACAACTTTACCGACGCCTCCTTGTTTTCAAGGCGGTTGGCTGGGACCCGAGGGCTTCAAGGTCTCAACGAGATGTCGACGCGTTCGCCAGATCTTGAATGCCGTGGAAGAGAGGGAGACCGAGGCTCGGCGACATTGAAGCCGACCCAGAAATCGAGGCTCAACCGGAGCTCAACGACCCGGCCGCACGATGGTGGCGCTGAGGTGTCCCATGCCACCGGCTCGAGAGGACCAGATCTCCGCGGAGCATGGGTTTAAGGCGCAGGAGCACGAAGGCCGAGCGAAAAGCGATCGATGCCTTGATGCGAGCGCCAAGGTCGACCGGGGAGAAGGCCGCCCAGAGCAATCAGACCGACGCCGAGACCCTTCACGCCAGATCGAGGCCCTCGAGAAGGCCCCAGGAAAAGCCGCCGACCCCGCGCTTTCCGAAAGGCCAAGGTCGGGGACTTGGGAAGTCGCGGAAAACCATCGCAGCCACCCGCCACGAAGCGTGCCAAGGTCGAGGGTTGAGGATCCGAGCTATCATCCTCAACCGGGTCCCCGAGGAGGCCAAAGTCGGCCGGGAGAAACTTGGGCATCAAGGCGGCAAGACCGCTTTGGCTCAACTCAACAAACGCCGCCGAGCACGGACAACCAACGGGCCCTCCTCAAAAACCGAACCCGACCGGCCGAGTCAAGAAAGCCGAAAGAAGAGGTTTCCAGGATGGAGGTGATCAAACATCCTTGATCCCGCAAAAACATTCGGTTATCAACCGGTTTGTATTTTTTAAGGGCGCTTATTCGCGATCAAGATTCAAGGTCGCAAGATGTTACATCCTAGCCCCTGGGTCTAAGGTCGAAACGCCACCTTGGACACAAGTATAAGAAGCAAATGACCATGACTCGCAGAATCGAGATGGAGTATCAAAAAGAAATGCAAAATTTAAAAAGGAATAAATCACCAACCCACACACCACCATGCACGCACTTAATAGCTAAGGCTAGAGCTTGTAGTTCAAACCCGACGCAGGGGGTGAGATGATTGCAAAGAGTTTTCCCACGTTGAGCTCAATTAATGGGGTGAACGAGTTGGATACCTGCACAAGGAGCAAATGCAAAGTCGGTCCAAGAAAAATTACGAGACGCCAAAGAAAAGACATGAATGATAAAAATCGAGAATATACTTGTATTGAAGCTTTAAAGGTATAAAGATTTACACATAAAACTTTGGTTGATCTATGTTCCACGAGCTAGAAAGTCCCGCCATCGCATCGTAGGAAGCCCCGGGGATCGCTGAAACGACTTATAGGGCCCCCCCATCAAGGGATAACTTGGGTGCCGACAAACCCAATCCCTTTCGGGCAAAGTCCCCAACAAGGAGCTTCCTGGTCGAGACGAGACGATGTCTAAGAGCTTGCGTGTAAGCGCCGATCAGAAAAAGCCGATTTACTTCTTCCGCGAGGGAAGGTCAAGAGACCGCTTGCTCGTCGACGGGTCATGACCGACTCAAGGGAGCCGCATTTCCCGGGAGGACGGCTTTTAGTACCAAACACGAGTTGAAAGGGTGGACCCCTGTTTCTACCGACGGGTAAATAGACCATAAGACGGGAAGTTCCCCACCTGTGTCGCGGCCGAAGCTTTGAGCTCATTCGAATCCGCTTTTGACGCTTTGACGACGTCCAGCGCTTCCGCCCCCGCTGCCTCGAGGATGAGCCACCGCGGGAATTTTGGTGCCCATGTCCTCGCATTCCGAATAATTCACTAAACCGAAATCCATTGTCCAAATTTCGCATGGGACCCCATACCGTGACCACCAAAGCGGAAAAACAAAGGTCAAAGCGGATGGCCGAGACGCTCACCAATCCTTTGGTGAATGTTCGACCACGAACAGAACTTTCCCCGCTGTTCGGGAAAGGGGCCGAGATATCGAGCCCCGTGTCGAGAAAGGCCGCAAGCGAATGGTCCGGGCGAGGGCCCGTGTACCTTCGCGGAAATTGACATGCCTCAAGTCCGGACAATATCCCGAGCATCCCGGAATGCCGCCGCCAAGAATATCCTGCACGGAAGGCCTTGCCGACCATCGCCCCAAAGAGTGCGCCCCACGAGACCCGAGGAATGTCGCGAGTAGGTACTTACCCTTCCGTGGAAATGCACCGAGTCGATTCCGAGACATTCCGCCAGAGAGGCCATCCACGAAGCGGCCGCTTGCTCGATGCTTAATCTCGCTTTTAAGGGTTTGGGAAGGTCGCCCGCCGCCAGAAGCCGTATGGGATCGCCCATGCGAATTCCTTCCACTATAAAGCACGACCCTCGACGGAGATAGACGAGCCGGAGCGCCTCGAGGATGACGCCGGGGTATTCTCGCCTTAAGAGCCGAGCTGGAGAGAAAGTTCGACCGGAGTTGTCCTTCCTAGGGACATGCCCGAGCCCAAGTTCGAACCATTTTCCATCTTTGGACCTCGCGAGATACCTTGCCATTGCATCCCCGGAATTGATAGTCCTTATTGTACCGTTGATGACGAGCCGAGTCTCCTTCATGACCAACCATCGACGCCAAGGACTTGCGTGCTGAAGCCCGCCAAAGAGCTTCATATTCGCCATGTTATTGGTCGCAGAAAGCCAAAACGAACCACATACCCAATTGGCGCCCGGGTAAGGATAAGTATCCCCAGGGAATGACCTCGAGCCGCAAGAACATGATCCGGCCTCTTCTTCCCAGTGGGGGGGCGACGCTCGCCGACCAGGCCCCGAGCACTTGTGCCTTGATATTTTCGCCACACCGATGTCAAACGCCAGCCCATGGCCCATTTTTATCCGCCACCTTCCGATTCCGAGATGTCACCGAGCGAAAGTTGTGACATCACGAATGCACCCGAAGTAGTTGGCTTCGCGAGGCCATGAGAAGAGCATACAAAGGCCGATTTATGGTAACGCCTTTGGGCCATGTAAGACCCCCGACATAGTAAATCGGATGTCAGCCTCCTGGAACCGACAAAGATTTACGGCTTGGGCGGTTGGGAGAGCAAAGAACCTTTCGCCAGTCGGAGTTGTAAGGAGGGGGGATGATGATATATCTTCACCGCGAAAGATCGGGCTCGAGTCCATTCAAAGTCCCCGGCTTACGCAGGTCTTAAAGAATGGGAGACCTCGCCGCCGAGCCTCGAAATGAATCTACTGGGGGCACGACCGTGAGGCTTTGTATTTTGATCGAGGTCGGGGCTCCATCTTTCGATGGCTTCGATCTTCTCCGGTTTGACCAACCCCGAGCCCCGATCATGTATCCAAGGACCTTTCGATGCCGCCAAACACACACTTCTCTGGTTGAGCTTGATTTTGTACTTGTTCAGTTTGCAAATGTTTCTCAAGGTCACGGACGGGTTGCCCCGGAGGGGCTTTTGACGATGATGTCATCCACGACCTGGCGCCAATTGCTCAAGGTCTTAGTCATCAAACCCGAATGTTGCCCCGATTGCGGCACTAAACGAATGGTCGTAGCAATAAGTGCCAACGGGTGATGAAAGCTTTTCGCCGCGACGCCACTTGATCCGGGGTAGCTCGAAAGCATCCAAGAAGCTTAATCTTGGCGGGCGGAGTCAACGATCCGGTCGAGCGCGAAGGGAAAAATTGTTTCGCAAAGCCGAAGTTCAACCTCATGGTCGACGACATCCTCCACTTGCCACCTTTCTTCAAGACGATGACCGGGTTGGCACCACCGAGAGTCGATCTCCTGATGAAGCCCCTTTCGAGCTTATCAAGGTTTTCCTTGATGACCGCAACCTTTTCCGGGAGAAGCGACGAGCCGACGAGTGTCTAGAATCGCCGACCGAACTTGTGCTCGATCACTTTGAACGCCAGCATATCCGCAGTTCCTGCTTAATACACCTTTGTTTGGCCGGGAAGGTGACGAGCTCGAGTTCCTATTTGGAACTTAGTTCGCCGAGATGTGGACACACCCGTCGGTCGCTTTCTCGAGCGCACGGTTTTGTTCCCCTGGTTGATCGCCGGCCGGGCGTTTTTTCCACCCTCGACCTTTGGGGCAAGAGGCCGGCGAGCGCCAAGGCCTTGGTCTCACCATGTGCCGCCCAGTCACAAGACGAACGGTTGCTGGGTCGAGCTTTATGCACCGATGACCGTAATGATTAGCCGCCATAAACTTGATGAGGGCAGGCCCGAGAATAGCGAAGAGGTCGCCTCAACCACCTCAAAGGTGATCACCGAAGTTGTCCGAGGCCAAGGTGACAGTAAGACCACCCCCTAAGGAGTAGTCGAGCCCCAGAACGATTCAAGAAGGATGGCGATGCTTTTGATCTTTGACCGGGAATCAGATCCGTCAAGTGCTTCCGCCGCAAAGAAATTAAAGAGCTACCGCCAATGACACCCCACCACCGGTTGCCGATGGTCGGGTTACACCAAGGCGGTCTTTAGGTCTCGGTCATACCTTGTAAGGCATCCTCCCGGAGAAAAGGTGATGGTGGCCCCCCACTTGCAATGCCGTCGACGGGCTTTCCCGATGTAACTCGACAATGGTCCGGAAAAAAATTTTTGATCTCGCCCGATCGTAGGTCGCCGAGCCAAGATAACGCAATCCGGCGCCGCCCTGGAATTCCAGTCGAGGTCGCCGTTCGACCCGCATTCACCCTTTCGCGGTCGCCATCCTTGGGGAGCACGGCATCTCACCACGCCCCCATAGAAGGCTTGCTTCCGGCAGACCACGTGGGGTCGGCCGCCTGCGGAAACATAAAATTTCCCTTGATTCCGATCGTTTTCGCCTCGGCTGGCCGGGCCCCGAGGTCGGTCGCCGCCTCCTTCGGGCCGCCGCCGCGGACGAGGGACCTTTGCGATCTCCCGCCCCGGTCCGTCCGCTGGTTTGCTGGCCGCCGCCGGAGTGACCCGTGGCCCGATCTCCGCCGTCTCGCGTCACGCCCGCTTTGGGCAGTTTTGGTTCTCGGGTTTTAGGGACGCCCAACCCGAGGGCCCAAACCGCTTTCTTTGGTCGAATCGCCAACCCCTCCGACTGCCGCCATGCAAACAAGTTGCGCCGATTGGTGACCGAGGCTTTGGGGGCGCAAACGCCAAGAAGGCCTTGAAACCGTTCTCGAGTCGAATTAGGTTCTAAATGTAACCGCCAAAATCAGAAGAGGCTCGCTTGCCCCGGCGCGATCCAAGCCTTTTCCCCCCGCCGCCGTAATGCCAGAAGTTGGGGAGGGCGCGATTTGGCGCCACGACCAAGGAACCGCCTTGAAACCGGGGGCCCGGGCCCGAACGGTCGGGAGATAGTTGGCAGACCAAGTTATTCCACCGCCAAAATGGCTCGGTAATGGGAAAATGCCGTTCTGGCCGGGGGGACAAAGCGGTTTGAATCGGGCGCAACGGGCCGTGTTTGTCGCCCCAAGAGGGCCCGACGTCGCCGAGGATCCAGCCAAGGATTCCACCGCATTTAACCGAAAGCTCCTTTCCAATCCGATTTCGTGGATCGCCATGGTGCCCCCAGGGAGGGAGGTTTCCGTCCCGGCCGAGAGGCGGAATGCCGGGAAATCCCCGGACCGCCCCCTGGTTAGGGTCACCCCACGCCCAGCCGGGCTTCCCCAGGGGGGAGAGGCCCCTTTGGGAGGCCGGGCGGGCCCGCCCGATCCGTGAGAGTTTCGCCGAAGGAAGGGGTCCTGAACGGTGACTTTGGTTGTCGCGAGGAATGACTCCTGGCCAGCACGGCCGAGTTCTTCGCCAAGGCCCTACCGAAGAGTTCGATTTTGTCTTATCGGGATCAGCCATGATTCGGCATAGCACGGCGGCGCCCCGAGGGAGGGAGTTTTCGTCCTCCCGCTTGAAAGCGCGGTTATGGCTCGATTGATCGCGACGGACCATCCGACGAGCATCCCTGGGTTTAGGGTCACGATCCGGCCGCCGCTGGCTTTCACGGCGCCCATGAGGACGGCAAATACACGCGGGCGGGAAGGCGAAATGATGTGGGCCGACTCCGCGTCCGATCCCCACTTGAAGAGTGTTCGCCGATGAAAACGCCATGCTCCTAAGACCTCGGAGTTTTTCCCGTGAATGAACAAAGCAATTGGGCCCCACTTGGCGCCAAACTGCCGACGATCGGAATCGCCAACCGCAGGTATTAGGGGTAAGTGAGAAATGGGACCACAACGGCGTTTGTTCTAACAGAGGAATGAGGTCGAGGAGGTCTACTGTCGGAGTTAGGGAGACAATGGATGAGACAGATTTATCCCGTTCGAGTCTCCCGAAAAGGTAACAGTAGCCTGCCGCCGAACATGGCATGCGGTGCTTTTACCTTTTGTGAGTATAAAGGAGGATTACAAACAATCTCGACGATGCTAATTCTAGACTTGAACTCAAGTGTCTGTGTGTTGGGTTGGTCCCCTGTTTACAAAGCTTCAACTTTATACCCATTCTTCTTGTAACGCTCGGAGTAACCCTGATCGTGGGCTTATGCATATTGATAGCCGGTGGTAACTGCTCCGATCCTGTCACATACAACAAGATTACTCCATGATCCCACATTCCTCAGAATCGCTAGTGATGACCGCCCGGATCCAAGGGAACGCTTATCGACCTTGAATCATCCCTTAAAGTTAGGTCGTGAGGGCCACGAGCTCGGATATGTCAGGCTCTAGCTCGAGTGGCCTCGAGCTTGATCCGAGTCTTTGGTCGAGGACCCACGGGCTAGAGGGCCTGGTCGATCGTCTCCGCTAACCTGACCAAGGGTTGTTCGCCGCGACACGTCGCCGATTTTCGGACTTGTTCCATCTCTACAACCTCGACGCCATCGACGCCAAGACTCATAAGATGCTAGACCTTATAAGTGTGCTATCACGCCTACATTCGCTTAATAGTGATAAATGTCCTCCAATATATATATAATTCGCCTTTGTATATATAGATACATGCAACTTGAAGCTTATATAGAAGAAACTATCGATTGGTTTCTCGACCCACATATAGTCTCAAAGCAAACAATGGATGATGATATAAACATGGTCGAGAATACGTCATGCAGGCATTGCTAGCACAAAAGATAAAGAACTCATACTTATACCCCATAACCTGTGGTAAGTGCTACCAAATGCTATACTTTCTTGTCCTGATCAGGCACATAACTCGCTTTCATTCATTGTCCATTGTGATATAATTCGTAGGTTTCACTAGGTTCTAATTGTAATTGAACCAACCACAAACCGGTTAAGTACCTTGATTCCTTACGGGCGGAAACCACGACTTGGTACCTATCGCAAAATTACTCTCAACAGTAATCACGCTTTCTCCGCATATAACGTATACATGGTCGGGTAAGTTGTTCCGTGTTTATATTGCTATTGAATGGCTTAGGCTAACCTTTTATGCATCTTGTAGAGCGCTGAAAAGTTGAAGGATTGACTAAACTACAGATGATTTGGAGTTTCCTGTGATCCACTATACACAATAATCCTATATCAAACCCCGTAATAGTGACTCTAGAACTAACCGTAGGTTTTATTTGCAAGTTACCACAAAGAAGGTCGTGAAATAACTTATGTGGATTTTATGTTTGCCACAACATGCAAACCATCGTCGATACAAAAAATAGAAAGCAAAGATTTAAAAATCATGCAAGACAAATGTAATTCATTTGAGCAACATTAGAGGGAGAGTTTGTTACTTCCCGTACCAAGTAATAAATAAAATGGTATGCTCCACGCGCCTTATAACTTCTCGGAGTTGTAGAATTATCAAATGGTATTCATTAATCTCGAAAATATGTCCAAAACTTGCGCTATTCTTGTTTGTACGATTCATTGTATTGTCACTACGATATTATCCTTAATACATATTTGCTCATCTTGAATGCAACAACTTAACAATGTCTTGCTTGTTGAACTAGATGTTTTTCCTACACCCTCGCCAGCACCTCTATTATTTATGGTTTGTTGTTCAAATTTCCATCTACTTAGGTATTCCCATCAGATCATTTACTTAGACACTGCCGTTATAGATGTTGTATTCGAATATCAGACTTCCTATATGCATTGAGGCAACAGCTTTATCCGATCAGATAGACTTAAAATATAAATATTTGTAGCTTATTTTCTCCTTCTTGTGATAATGTTGATGGAACTCGACTAATAAATCAACCAAGACCAAGACGCAAAGCATGGCGAGGCGACGGCAACCACGGTCTTCTCCATCGAACCGACACACTAGAGTGTGTGATTTGCTTCATGCCATACTTGGTGGTTTTTATGAGGTCACCGAGGAGTGCCACCAAGCAGAGTAGCCTGATTTATTGCGTTTTATGCAAATGCTACCATCGTGCCACCATGGGAGAACATGGTACTTTTGGTAAAATTGTAGATGTACTTGATAGATTACTTCTAGGTAGGGTAATTAAAGATTGAACAACAGGATTGTAAGTCGGGTCTTCCATGCCCTAAGGACTTTGGAACACCCGACTTGAATGGAGAAGAGGAGCGGAGGAAGCCGATGGACAAAGGGTACGCTGGAAGAAGACTATCCTCGATCAACATTATCACAAGAAGGGAGAAAAAGCGCTACAAATGTTTATATTTTAAGTCTATCCCGACGGACAAATCTGTTGCCTCAATGCATATAGGAAGTGCAGATATTCAATTACAACATCTATAACTGGTTGTGCCTTTATAAATATCGCTAGTAGAAATATTGATGGAAATTTCAACAACACCATAACTATTGGAGGTTCTCCTGGTGGGAAAAGTCATCACAGACGGTTCTTATTTGAAACCGCTCTGTGATAAGTTCATATCATAGACGAAGTTATGATTTGAAACCGCTCAGGATAAGTTCATATCACGCATTTGCGGTTCTAATTTGAAACCGCTCTGTGATATTTAGTTTTCGCTGCATTTATTGTAATTTGAAACCGCCTATGATATTTAGTTATCACAGCACGGTTTCAAATAAGAACCGCTCGTGATAATTAAATTTCACAGCACGGTTTATTAATACAACCGCTCGTGATATATATTTTCTCGTGACGGTAGAGAACCGCCTCGATGATCTCCTTCATCACGATTTATTAGTTATCGATTTCTCACAAAACCGCTCTCGGCGACGCTATGCAACCGTCTGTGATGATGTTTTCGTAGTAGTGTTAGTTCCTAATCGGCTATGAAGATTTGGTGTTTGAACGGTCGAATTAACTCTGCGCGAATTTTCGCAAAAGATATAATGTTGAATTGCAGACATCATGAAGTAAAGGCGTTAATAAGCAATCTATAAAGGTACCGATTGAAGGTTACAAAATGTTAAGTTATAGTTCCAAGTAAAGCCAACCAAAAGTATTGATTCGTTATAATAGTCAAGATAAAAGCCGTAACCTGTATAGGCATGTGCTTAGAGCCAACAGGGCTCCTACAGCCTTTGCGATGGTCTCCTGCAACTCGTTGACAATCATGTTTTCTTCCTTGGTGCTCCCAGGCACAGGAACAACCTTGGTCGATTGCTCCCTAACTCCCGCAATGGCCAGAGCAATTTCATGCTTCTGCTCTTCGATGTATGAGGCTATTGTAGAGATCATTGCTTGGTCGTCGGCTATTTGTTTGTTCATGTTGGCCAGCTCCTCCTTAAGGAGTCTCTTGGTCGACTCCAGCTTTTGAACAGTTGGTTTATTCATCTTGAGGGTCAAGGCATCAGCATCAAACTTGTTTTTCTTTACTTTGGCCTCCGCTTCCATTTTTTCAAAAGCTTTTGATCGGCTTTATGCTTCCTCTCGAGTAATCTCGCCCTAACACCTTCAACTTCTACTTTTTTCCATCTAAGTGGCGACATTTAGAAGCACGACCATGGTCTCCGAAGGTAGATCGCTTCCACAAAGACCATGGCATCCCGGCGGCGCTATGCGGTTGTTCAGGAGATCGGCTTCGGGTTGCATGACTTGATCAAAAAGTTTGTTAAGCCTCTCCTGCATGCCCGGCGTAGAAGTTATCGCAGCTAACACCTCCTTCGACACTTCAAGAATCTTTCTAATGTCGGCATGATAGTCGTCTGTGGCCATCACCTGTGGATCCTCCAGGTCATCTAGAGTGAAACCCAACAGATTTGTTGGGTCGAATGATGCTGGGAGGGGAGTAGTGACGGGGGCTGGTGGCGTCGGCTGAGAGGATCATAGAAGAGGTTTAAGTGAGGTGACCAGCAGATCAGCCAGGATGCTCGCCACTTGTGCTGATGCGGTTGGCTAAAAATAGAATTGAAATAAGATAAAGTTGATGAGATTGCTGAATCTTTTGTATGAAATAACTCACCCTTCCCATTGCCGATGCATGAGGAGAATGCGGGAGGCTTTCACCGCTTTGCTGCTGGGACTTGGTGCCTCTGTTGGCAAGAACTTTCATGGACTTTGCACATTTCTTCTCTGAATATTGGTTAGCTACAAGTTTTTGTTGTTGAGAGAATCAAGATGAAAGGAAAACAATAGTCGATCAAAAGGATACTTACTAGGCTGTTGCTGCTTGTCTATATCCGATAGAGAAGGGCTTTGGATTCCCAAGGTACTAGAGGTGTATCCTATGAGGCCCATCAATTTATGTGGCCTCTTGCTTGGTTGACCATTGCCTGACGGGTTGTTCACTGCCTTCTTGCCCGCAGCCTTAGTCTGCAAGAAGGAAGCAAAGTCGATTAGTAAGAAGGTGCTTTACAAAAAGTTCAAAAATATGCAACCAAATTTATTCAAGCTGATATCTCGCTAGTTATATCTACAAGACTTGAGTTAGTGTATCTCGAAGAGCTAGCCTCATCGCTAGATTCGGCCGTTAGTGGCTACTATCGCCCGGGAGGTTTGAAGGAATTCATTTATAAAGGCCGAGCATCTTCTAAGAATATAAGGTCAGTAGTAATGGCTAACCACCACGATGAGAAATGACTTGCTCAAGGTGTGTTTAGGAAGAAGTGGGGCAGATCTTGAATTTGCAGATCATCTGCTAAATGTAAAACAAGGTTTGCCGATACTGCATTACGAGCTCTTCGTCTTGGCTGATGCTGATCCAATAAATGAAAGGATAGGAGGACTAGCCCAAATCCCAACTGCCTCACATAAACTATCAGATAATAAAATTCATACGAGGGATAGAAAATAAAATTCATATGAGGGCTGAAAAGTCTAGTTTCTTGTATTAACGCCGACAGATAACACACATAGAGAAATAGCTTGTGGAGCTCCAGTGTCTCAGATGGCATCAGAGAACTATTGGCTTCCAGGTGTAGGAAGGAGGGCCAAGCAAAGTCAGCTACATTGCTGCAGCGGAAAAAATCCTATTGGTTGAAATCTTCATTGTCAAGTTGTAAAAAGAAAGAAAGGTATTTTCTAGAGCTAATAGAAGTAATCTTTGTCTCATTCCCGGATCATAGTATGAATCTTTCACCAAAAGATCGGCTTGCTCTGAACTTGGGTTCTGCATCCTTTGGGGTTTCCTCCCTTGGAAATGGCGTGTTATCGGCTAGGTTTAATTCAAAGGATTGACTGAATATAAAGTACAACTAGATCTGCATAAACCAAAGTGGCCCTCCCACGTTGCCAATAGTGAAATTGCCAAAACCCGTAAATAGCCGACAGCTTATGGTATGCACCATTTGATATACTACTCCTAATAGCATTTTTCCTAGGGCTAGCCAACGACCCTCTACAAGCTGTTGCTCGCTAAGGTCTCGATATACGGGTTGGCCCAAGAGATGCCCCATAGAAATGAAATCTGTTTAGCCGACATGAAGGCGATGTGCTCCTCGTCCATTAATCGCCCACTAGCTTGATTGTTGTTAATGATATACTTTCTCCATCCTTCACCTTTGTATTTGATCGCTTTTAATCTTGGTTTGGCATCGAAAGTCGATACTTGCTCACCATCAGTCCTTAAACAACACAATTGGGCCACATCTAGAGAGTTGGCCGACCGCCAAGGCTTTGAACATAAAGACATTTAGAGTGTCCCACCGTATAACAAGTCAGAGCTACCAAGGGCTCATTGGCCTTTAGATTGGCTAAAGATAATGGGAGGCATTCGATTATACCCATCCTTTCCTAAACTTCCTCTTTGGGCTGCCACCCGGTTGTACCCGCTCCACCCTCTTAATACCATCGGCCAAGCCCTAAAACTTGCTCCACCCCTCTATGTTAAATCCATAAGCGGAAGGTGGGAATTTCCTAATTTATGACCGTGTCGAGTCTAAGTCTCCTCGCCAAGCCTAGGTAGTAATGGTCATTACCGTTAGGAATCGGATAAGTACTTGACTTGAATCCATTCAACCGATTTGTGCGTAAGTCGATTGGGGTTGAAGGAAGGCATAATCAAGAGCTTGAGAATAGGGTGTACTTGAAAGCCGATGGCGGGGGATAATAGAGCTCGTGTGCAAGAATGACAATGTAGGGTTGCATATTTATAAGGAGGGGTAAAAAGGTGAAACGGTGGGAAGGATTTCAATGCAACACATGTGGTTAAAGTGCATGATTCGAATATCAAGAGTTTTACAACGCCATTAATGCGACGGTTTCTAGTGAAGATGTTATGTCAAGCCGACATCACGTAAGCCGATGGTCAGGATTTTTGAAAGATAACAAGTTATCTCTTAAAAATAGGGTGCATATGTTTGCACTAGGATTTGGTAGGCATGGTCAAAATTGCTAGGATAAGAGTTGACCTGCCATAGCCAATATCTAATATGGGAAGAGATATGAGATTTAGGATATGATTGATGTTTTAAGGAAAATCATCCGGATTGAGGCCGACACGGATCCAATTTTTCAACATGTTGGAAAAGGATATGATAGGCCGGCAGCTATAAAAGGTAGCCATGGGCGAACAAGAACAACAACACAATCCAATCAACCAACTTGCATTATTACTTTTATCTACCTTTTCCTATCGATTAGCAGTAGCCCCCCGTAATTTAGCTTTTAATTTGATCTTGATCAATAAAGTTGCTTATCACCGATTGTTGATCTTCATCAATTACGCCATCAGGTTCGATTTTTATTTGATTTTGTTAGCATCCCTTTTTTGAAAAGAATCTACCTCGACCATCTAGTTAGCCTTAACTAGTTAATTGGACTTATCGTTATCCTTCGATATAATTGGCTTTTCAGCTATTTAGATCTAAGCCGATTGTCTTGTGACCGATCAACTTTGGAGCATATCATATATTTGTCTTACAGATTATAGGATCAACTCGGTTGGCACATCTTGATCAAGTGAACCCGGTGTTCGTCTGGTGTGTTGTTGCTGATAAACCTACTTCAAGTGTTTGGTGTCAACAGTATGTAAAAGAGGAACTAATATTAGACAAAAGAAGAGGTGTACCCGTGATTCATCATCCATGCATCCATGTGTGCTAATTGGTGAGAGCATCAGTTATTAATTCTTTTTTAGCAAAACGGCGTGTCTTATATTACCCACTCCAGGTGTGGTTGTAAGGCGCCTATGCATTTTGATAGTTAAACTTTGTATAGTATGATTTATAATCTATATAAGGCCCCGTTTGGTACGGTTCCAGATTCTAGTAGAAATAGAAACGGTTCCGGATTCTTGGTAGAAACGTTTGTAGAATCGAATCCGGAGGAACGGGTTGCTAGCCGATTCGACCACGGTGTAAAAATCAGAAACGATTCGCTGAAACGCTCCGAGTCCTATTCCGCTTTGGTTGATTTATTTCAGATTCTAGGAGAAACACCGGTTTCAAGTTGCCAAACGAGGCCTAAATACGATAGTTTGTGATAATTCAGGGTTTCTCCTTCTTTGAGGATGAGAATCCCACGATGATCTTAGAAAGAAAAATCTCTATAAGTTTTCTCATTAATCGAAAAAGAAAAGGATCTAGCCCTCTCATTTTGATAGGGATCGTTATTGTGACGGCAGATTTACCATATATATACATATCAGAGTTGTATAACAAATACAATTGTATTTCCTATCATACACAATAGAGTAGTGTAATAAAGAAAATTATATCGTAATATCTAGTTACACGATTGCATGGGTAATTCTACTAGTTAGTCTGACAATATCAGGGTTTACAGTAAATATCGTTGGATTTCTGTGTGAAAGTACCACGAAAGAAACTAACAAACAAATTAAGTTCTGTAATTTAGAGACTGGATCGTGTCAAATGATGCCTTTTATTTTGAAGCGAATAGAGTATATTTCTAAAGCAAAATGAGATTCATCTTTTTACGACTGTCCAATACTTGTTGCCTATGTTTTTCATAAATATATATTGCTTTACTATTTACTCTTACGCAATTTAGAATTTGAAAATTGGAGAAGAGCTGTTCAGCATCGATCATTCTATATTCTTACAAGGAACCAAGATGCTTTAAGGGCTGGAAGTAAAAAAATAAAAAGATGCTTATAAGAGTTAAGGTACGACCAAGAGCTTTCCTAGATTATTCCGTCACTTAATACCAAGTTGCTTTCAGCTGTGGAAAGGTGAGCAGAAAATTATAGGAAGGTAGCCCTCGAGATCCAGCTGCATCATCACAAGGGAATCGAAGCAGCTTTAATTTCGATGGAATTGCAACGGAAGCCCCAAAAGATTGGTACGTGAGAGGTTGTTTCCTACGACTATCAGACTATATTTACACTGCCTATGGTTTATAATTGCGTTCTTACAATGCTGAGCTAGGGAATGTTCATGGAAGTTAAGGACACCTCTGTGGGGAATATTCACCGGCCGTCCGGTGCCAAAATAGTCCTTTCACGGGTGTACCCGTACATGCATCACCGAGAAAATGCTTGTTTGACGTATGCCACCAAATTAGATTTTATGGATTTGAAGAGATCAGTTATAGCTTGATTATGCGCACTTACATATACACGTCTATTATAGTAATAATTTGTTATGAATAAAATGTCGGCATGCATGACGATACAAAGTACCCAATTAGTACACTCCATCCGACTTCAAATATAAGCTGTTTTAAACATTGACATACATGACACCGTGGTACCACTTTGACCGATAATTTTTTGTTATTAATTTTATGCATTGTAAATTACAAAAATTATGTAACGAAAGTATATTTCACGATGAATCTAGTAATATCAATTCTATGTGAGTAATCTAGATATCTGTTAATATATTGATAGTTAGACCTAAAAATGCTTGACCAACACAGGATTAATTCTTAGCTAAGGCGATTCATATTTGCAGTTAGAAGTATAAAAATATGGTCTCAAACTCTCAATGGCAACACATATTTTTCTTTTCAGACTAGGAGAGATTAATTAAACATTACATCTCCCGGCCTCCGAAATACATCAGATAACCAAAGTCCACCACAACCAGAGACGGCACATATATTTCAGTCGATCTTCTACGTACAACATCAAAATCATGCAGCAGGCAGCAAAATTATGTTTGGTCGGTTTCATACATGCATATTCTAAGCAATTTGCGGTCATGCGAAATTGCGAACTGTTATCAGTCCAGTCGCGGTCTAGCTAGTCACGTCGGAACACGGCTGACTGACTTGTGCTAGTATAGTTGCCTCGTCATGACTAAGAAACCTCCTGGAGACCTAAGACCGACCTGGTCCCAAGGGTTAATTAATGACCTACAACTAGCAGTATTAACAAGAATATATGCAGAGGAATTATAGCAAGTTGTGACTTCAACCCGTGGGGTCAACCGGCAGAACGTTGTGCCCTATGGATGTCTCTGCCTTATAATACCGCCAGACCACGTGGATGGCTCGCCATATAATGCCGTGCCTTAGGACATCCACAGTTAATTAGAGGCGAAAACAGATCAAATATGAATTAAATAGTGCCTTACCAAATTAGTATTCATATTTTTGAATAATACGAATTCAAATTCAAATATTCTTGAATATGGATATGAATCGAATGTTGTTAATGCATGCGAATTCAAATTGAATATCAACTCAATTCGGCTGGACCCGGATTTTCCCATAACTTAAGTTATATGAAGATATTAATGATATTTTATGCTCGTACAATCACACTTAATCATTCTAATTTATTTATTTCACCTAAAGCAACATGAATTCACATTGAATTAAAAAACATCTCCAATAAATTGGTCAAATTCCAATAAACTTTGTATATTGCTTTGTCAAATATGAATAGTCTAGATAAAATAACATTTTGGATAGTAAAAACCTATACCATATTTGCATCCATATTTTTTTATGCGAATCAAATATGAATATGAATAGGAGAGAAACCATTAATCGAATGGAAAAATGTGTACCGTATTTCTATCATATTGGTAGTCAAATAATACATATAATTAATTTGTATCCATTTCCCACCCCTATAATTCACAACAGTTTGTCTCTTACGGTTGTCTCTAAGGATTCTGACTCACCTATAGAGACAATACTAGAGATAAAATCTCTAATAATTTGTCACTAAAATAATTTAGCTAACTATTTTTTATTATTGTTATCATAGCTTCCCACACACTCACAACTTGAGATTGTTTGTATGGTTTTTCACTTGTATAAGGGATGACACATTCTCTTCACATCCTCTCCTGGTTAAGATTGTATGCGTGACATGTAATTAAGAGACAGCTAAAGTGATCACCGTTAGAGACGCCTTATACCTAGAAGCGATACCCAACAAGTATGCATGTGATTAATTAATAAACATGCATCTCAGTGAAAAATAGGGCCCAGATTGGCGAGAATCTTCATTACCTAAAATATAGATGCCGTCATTGTTTTTGTCCGGTGGGTACATACTAGGGGTGGAAAAATAGCTCGAGGCTCGCGGCTCGGCTCGGGCTCAGTTCGGCTCGGTGCATCAATGAGCGCCGAGCCCGAGCCTACCGTCTGGCTCGATGTTAATGAGTCGAGAGCCCGAGCCGCTCATGAGCTGCTCTGCTGGCTCGGTAAAATTCAGATATTCGTAATCACTTTCACTAATCACTAATCATTAATCGATTATCCAAATTACATGAGGCTTAATTTTTATACAAAATTAGCCACAGCCACGCATATTCAATCGCTTGGCATTCATACAACAGATTGAACAAGGAACATACTTGAGAGTTGACGCAATGAGGCGGGCCCACATGCCAGCGGCTCACGAGCCGCCTCGGCTCGGCTCGAGGCTCGACCGAGCCCGAGCCGAGCCCGCTTTTCAGCTCGACAAAGACAATGAGCCGAGCTCGGCCGGCTCAAGAACCGACGAAGCTGATCGAGCCGAGCCGAGCTCGCCTTCGCTGCTCGATTCCACCCCTAGTACATACCGAGATGTAAATAAAACCGAAAGTGATCTGCAAGGTCAAAGCTAGGAGTACTATAGGTCTGATTGGGGAGCCCTATTTTTTTCCCTGAATAACTACTTTTAGTTTTTGGATGAAAAGCACAGAACATTTTATAAGAGACTATTTAACAAATGCAACTAATTTCTCAACAATAAGCTGCAAATGTAGATCCCACCCAGCTTTAATTCTAGTTTTTGTTTTTTACTAGTTATATGTGGCTTCTAACTTATGTCAAAAGTCAGATAAAAAATGAGCTATTGGGAGGTCTTATTGCCTTTTCGTAGCTAAAGTTGGCTTTAAACCCCAAAACAGTATATATATATATCCTCCATGTTTTTAAGGACAAAACCCTGATTTTATATTGATAGACCAAACATTACATAGCACCCAACATTACAAATTAGTCCTAAAAATAAATGAAAATAGCAGATAATTCCTTCTAGACTAATCACTACTACATAGAAGACTATTACAGATGGTTAGAAAATATCATCATGTGGTTTTCCAAGTACCAGTAATCATATATCAGTGATAACATGACACATATCATAGACGGTTTCAAAACCGATTGTGAAAAGGCATATCATAGATGGTTTTTAACTAGAACCGTCTGTAATATTAGATATCATAGATGGTTTTTAATTAGAACCGTCTGTGAAATGATCTTATCACAGACGGTTTTTAAATAAAACTATCTGTGATATGTTTTTCCCCTAACTCTCTTGGCAGAACTTCCATGATAGTATCTGCTGCTTGAAATTTTATTCTCCTTAGATATTTGTGCAACGACATTTATAAGGCACAACCATTTATAGATTTTGTAATTGAATATCAAAACATATTTCAAGGCAAAATCCAATTCCATCAACAGTTCATCCTGAAAGTTGTCATACTCTGATTTATCTTCTACTTCATTCTCATCCTGAATGAGAATACCATAGGTGGTATATTTTCAAGTTTTTGTTTAGCTTCTAATAGCTTTTTCATATCGTCTATTTTACCAAATCAGATTTCAATTAATTTAGATTAGATACATATAGGAATAAAGAAAGCATGCTTATATAACATGATGACCGATGCTCATCATAAGTGCTACTTGACTGATGCGCATAGCTCTTTTTTATAAAAAGTAAAAGCATAAGTGTAATACTTCACACAACATGTACTTGTCTATGTACTTCACAACAGATGGTTCTATGTCAACATAGTCTCACATTCAAATTGAGCTAACACTATACAGAGGACAACTCTTTTGCAGAAGAGACAAAGAACACGCAATGAATAAAAAACAAGGCCCAGTTTAACTGAGTAGCCTCTATCTCAAGCATTAAACTCAATGTCAAATGGTCCCGCCACCCAAAAAATATACCTAAGGTGATCATACAAACTACCACTACTACAATGAGGCTTATATTTAACGACGATCACTGCACGGTTTTGAAAAACCGCTCGTATTATGGAACATCACAGACGGTTATGTACTCAAAACGTCAAAGCGGATATCGTACGTTTTATATTACAGCGTCTCGTGATGCAAGAATATCACGACGGTTTCTAAATATAACCGCTCGGATAGCTACAAGACTATTACTGACGGTTGCCAAGTAAAACCGTCTGTGATTTCACAAAGCGCGTTATATAACACAACCGCCTCGCAATATCTATAGTAGTCATTACAGCATTTTATATTTAGAAACCGTCAGTGATATTTTTGCATCACTGCATTTGTAATATAAAACCGCTCGAGCTTGTAAAAACATAGCCTCGCTCCATCCACATCGTTTGTAGGGTTTCGGTTTCTATCCTAAGTGGCGGCTGTGGAAGTGAGGTGAATTTTTTAAAGAAAGCCATTGATTTCGATGGGTGATATTAGATTCATTTGATTTTGGTGATTGTCGAGGTTTGTTACCGACGATAATGAAAAGGGGGCTACGCGCTGGACCCAAACTCGATGGTAGCACAAGAACACCCGATGTATATAGGTTCGGCTCTCACGATGGAGATAATACCCTAGTCCTGCGGTCGAATTATATGTGGCTAGTCGCTTGTCGATGAGATATCCTCCGCGCTCGCCCTTCTCCTTCTCCCCCACCCCCTTTATATAGCGAGAGGAGGGCGGTTAAAAGGAGAGTCCTAATCGGCATACAAGGTGGAGATTATATCTCTTTCCTAATCCGCTTAATATGATAACGGATAGGATTACAATTGTATCCTCCCTGCTGTGGTCGGTTTGCTATCTTCGGTTTCCTTGTCGCGCATGGCAACCTCGCCTTGGGCAATACCCATCTTCGCGCAATGGGCTTGGCCTATCCTTGGTGGTCTCACGCCCCGCCATGCAGATACCGGTCCATATACTCCACAAGAGTCTCTCGAGTGCTTTTGCGATCGGTCACGCTTTGTTGGTCGCAGCTCAACCGAAATAAGCTTACGTGCTTAGTGCGCCCAGCTTCTTGATGAAGTTTCCTACTTGTTTTCCTTTCCACCGAAAGTGCCCATTGTAGGCAAAGAGATCGTGAAGGACTCCAATAGAGCTCCACGCTGAATTATATCCTGATCGCTAGCGATACTGGTGGCTCCTCATGGGTATACCGTATTCCAAACGATGTATGAAGTCAAAACGCTTTTCCTCACAAGGCGAAATTCAGCCGCTTCCTTTAAATTCATTCATCGGTTGTTGATGTAGTAGCCCCGAAATCATGTATATGCAGAACTTAGGCAATGTAAAACCATTCACCTGGATGTGGTGTCCGACCTGGTTTATGTATAATTTTAGAGTTTTTACTCCTTTTCCTTATTGATTTTGAATTCATCCGAGTGGTTTGACTTTTTTTTGTTTAAGCACTCGCGGACAAATATAGCCCTCGAGTGCTCTGGGAGTCGCTCATGGCCCTCTTCCTGTGCACGATTTTGGGTGACTAAAGTTCGCCGCTCATGGGGTCGAGCTTCACAACTCGGAATCGACGCATTCGATTCATTTGCAATCGCGGTAAAGGAAGAAAAATACAACTCAAATAGATGTGAGCATGCGACACTATTAGGTGTAGCCCCACTACTACGTGATCGCCCTTCATCCATGATTTCCATCATCGCCGTGAGGTCCGAGTCAAGAGCGATATTGATCATCACCGCGGCCCAAATTCAACCAGAAGGATATTATTATCACCGCCGTTCAAACTTCAATCGGAAAGGATAAGATTAGTTTCATTTCGCAAGAATGGAGGTATTATCATTGCCGGTTTAATAGAGAACCGCAAGGATAAGAAGATATTACTACCGGTTACATGTAGAACCGTAGTGATTATTATTGCGGTTCTATAGTAAAACCGCAGTGATAAGATTATTTTCACCGCCGGTTTTACTATAGAACCGATAAAGTGATATTATCGTTTCTCAAAGATAGTTCGGCATGTAACATAATAAATATTGTAATTTATCTCGCATGTAATACATATGAAAGCATAATTAGTTAAAAAAAGAGAGCATATGAAAGCATAATTAGTTAAAAACGTAACATATGATATTTAATTTTATACGGTTCGTATATTCAACCGGCAAGTGATATGTATTTTCTGCCGCAACGCAATTTTCTCACAGAGTATGATTTATCACCGCCGGTTTCGCATGTAACCCAGCAGTGATAAGGTATTTTCCTAATATGACCTTATTACCGCCTATTGTTGTAAGAGCAGATGATAAGCTATTTATATAGCTTATCTTCACCGACGACGATTTCCTACGAAAGGTAAGAGAGGAGCGCTTGCTCGGTGTATTTTTCCGGAGAGGTGTCATGTAAATTTGTGTCAGATTTTGTTCATATTTTTCATCGAATCGACATCTTCTCCCACGAGCAAATCAAAGAGGAGTCTGTATTATCTTGGGAGTTGCTGCTGAAAATTGTATTAATTAAAATTTTTCGAGGTTAATGATTTGATGTATGTTATATATGTCGAAAAAATTTTACTTTACTTGAGAGTGCTATAGATGTTGATAATTGCTGATTGTACGGTGTGAACAGCTTATGCTCAGATCGCTTCAAATTAAGATCTAGCTAAATTATTGAATAAATTATAATTCACGCCGATTTTTAATAGTAAAGGATTGCTAGATGATCAATTATAAATAGTGAGAATTGCTAGTTGAATATTTAAATAATGGGAAATGGTAGATGGATTTTGCAATAATGAAAGTTGGAACATAAATAATTATTTAGAAATATATCCTTATATTCAATTATATGCTTGTTAATTTGTTGTAGATTAATTTAATTTAATAGCTAGCGCTACATAACAAAATGAAATGAAGAAATCTTTCTAAATAAGTAAAAATGCTAGATGGATATTTAAATAGTGAAAAAGGTTTGATGTATTATATAGGCAAAATTGCTAGATGTATTTGTAAAACTAATCATTTACAATTATATATTGTTATTTGCAGAAATTCATATCCATTTTAGTGATGTAGTGGATGTTTAAGTAATAAAAATTGCTAGATGGATAATTATGCATAATTGTAATTAATTTAATTAATGAAAATTTGTTTTATGGATTTTAATAGTAAAGGATTGCTAGATGATCAATTATAAATAGTGAGAATTGCTAGTTGAATATTTAAATAATGGAAATGGTAGATGGATTTTGCAATAATGAAAGTTGGAACATAAATAATTATTTAGAAATATATCCTTATATTCAATTATATGCTTGTTAATTTGTTGTAGATTAATTTAATTTAATAGCTAGCGCTACATAACAAAATGAAATGAAGAAATCTTCTAAATAAGTAAAAAATGCTAGATGGATATTTAAATAGTGAAAAGGTTTGATGTATTATATAGGCAAAATTGCTAGATGTATTTGTAAAACTAATCATTTACAATTATATATTGTTATTTGCAGAAATTCATATCCATTTTAGTGATGTAGTGGATGTTTAAGTAATAAAATTGCTAGATGGACAATTATGCATAATTGTAATTAATTTAATTAATGAAAATTTGTTATATGGATTTTTAATAGTAAAGGATTGCTAGATGATCAATTATAAATAGCGAGAATTGCTAGTTGAATATTTAAATAATGGGAAATGGTAGATGGATTTTGCAATAATGAAAGTTGGAACATAAATAATTATTTAGAAATATATCCTTATATTCAATTATATGCTTGTTAATTTGTTGTAGATTAATTTAATTTAATAGCTAGCGCTACATAACAAAATGAAATGAAGAAATCTTCTAAATAAACAAAATGCTAGATGGATATTTAAATAGTGAAAAAGGTTTGATGTATTATATAGGCAAAATTGCTAGATGTATTTGTAAAACTAATCATTTACAATTATATATTGTTATTTGCGAAGAAATTCATATCCATTTTAGTGATGTAGTGGATAAGTAATAAAATTGCTAGATGGACAATTATGCATAATTGTAATTAATTTAATTAATGAAAATTTGTTATATCCATTTTAGTGATGTAGTGGATGTTTAAGTAATGTAGTTTGATATAATTAATCAGAGATGGACCGAAGGTGGATGTATGACACTAACCGTCATGGTGCAGTAGTTCTTTAATGGTGTGACTTGTTTTCAATGCGCCAAGCATGCACACAAGTCAAGAAACCCGGCGGACTATATGTGTTGTCCATGCTGATTGCAAAAATGAGAAGATGTTTTGTAACATAGAGTCGATACGTGCACACTTGCTTCGAAGGGGTTTCAAGGCTGGCTATACCTGTTGGACTGAGCACGGTGAAGATGATATTATACATGAAGGGCAAAACATTGATGAAGATGATATTGTTCATGAAGGGCAACACATTGATGGAGATGACGGAGACAACGATATGACTAACGGAAGATGCGTTGCTGATACCCACGAAGATGATCTAGATCAAATGCTGCGTGATGGGGAGGGGGACTTCACTAGTGAAAGGGAGTTTCAAAAGTTCCAACGTATGGTAGAAGACTCTACAACGCCATTGTACCCGGGCTGCAAGGAGGAGCATGTAAAGTCGTGCATACCGCGGCTTTCACCATCGCAGCTTGAAGGCAAGCAATGGTTGGTCCGATAAGAGCTTTAATCGAGTCGGCATGTCTCTTGGGGGACTTGCTTCCAGAGGTAACGTGTTGCCTTCAACTACGCATCGTGCCAAGCAGTTGTCCGCCTGCTGGGACCGGAAGTACAAAGAATACACGCATGTCCAAACGATTGCATATTGTATCGCGAATGAGTTTGCGACATGGATGCTCGTTGTTTTTGCAAAGCAAAGCGTATAAGGGCAACGATTAATTTATATCGAGAACGTAAGATGTCGGGTGAGGCGAAGAAGAAGAGTGTCCCCCGTAAGGTGGTGTGGTATTTCCTATAATCCCCGGGCATCTGCGATTGTTTTCGAACAAAAGGCATGCCCAATTGCTACGATGGCACGCCAAGAGCGTGAAGAAGGATGGAATGCTCAGACACTCACGATTCTTGTGCAATGGAGGAACATCGACAGAAAATATAAGAAGCGCTTTGCATATGATGTGAGGAATATAAGGTTCAAGTTGAGTACAGATGGGATGAATCCTTTGGCAACATGAGTAGTCGCCAAAGACTTGGCCGGTGACTTTTTGCATCTACAACCTTCCTCCTTGGCTTTGCATGAAGCGTAAAGTACATTATGATGCCACTATTGATCCAAGGGCCCTGCAACCCGCAATGATATCGATGTACCTCAAACCATTGGTTGAAGATCTTCTAATATTGTGGACCGATGGTGTGTATGGGATGAGCATAAAGAGAAAACTTTATCCTACGGGCATTATTGTTTGTAACCATTAATGATTATCCCGCTTGGCAACCTCGTCGGCCGCATTTAACAAAAGGCTTTAACGGATGCGCCCAGGTTCGGATGATACAAAATAGTGGTGGTGAAGAACAAATTAAAAATGGCTTACATGCGGCATCGTGAGGTTCTCCGTAAGGATCACCCATACCGCAATAATAAGAGAGCTTTTGACGGGACAAAGGAGACGCATTAGCTCCAAGAATCGATCGGGAAACAGATATTTGCCACCAGAAGGACCTTACAATTATTCACTGAAGGGAGCCGACAAGACATCTATTCCGACTTCCTTGGATAAGGCTCTTTGTGGAAAAGAAATCAATATTTTGGATCCTACCTTATTGGCAGCAGACTGAAGTTCGACACGCAATCGACGCCATGCACATAGAGAAGAACGTGTGATAGCTTGCTTGGTATCTTCATCGACATACCGCAAAACGAAGATACACTTTAAGCAAGGATGGACCTCAAGATATGAAATCGAGGAAGGAGCCGATCATGAAGAAATGGATACAGTAAAAAGTACCTTCCCGCAGCTCGCTACGCTTTGAGCAAGAAAGAGAAAATTAGCGCTTATGGAATGCTTGCACGAATCAAAGTTCCGCCTCGTTACTCGCTAACATAAAGAGACTAGTCTCAATGAAAGACTTAAAGTTAATTGGTATGAAGTCTCACGATTGCCACGTGATGATGACATGATGCTTCCAATTGCAATTAGGGGTTCTGCCAGAGAAAGTCCGAGACCCAATTATCAAGTTGTGTTCATTCTTCAACGCGATTTCACTGAAGGCCATCGATCCATTAATACTAGACAAGCTGCAGGAAGACGGGTTCACACTGCGTGTGCTTGAGATGTGTTTCTCCATCTTTTTTGATATTATGGTCCATCTCATTGTTCACATTGGGAAAGAGATACTAATTCTTGGTCCCAGATTTCTACATCGATGTACCTTTCGAGAGATTCATGGGGTTATAAAGAAATATGTTCAGAATCAAATCGACCGAAGGCTGCATTGCCGATGGTCAGGGGAACCGAGGAGGTCATTGAGTTCTCACGATTATATGGATCTCAAACCGATTGGTGTGCTCAGATTCCCGCATGAGGAAGGCTACAGGAAAGGGACACTAGGCGAGGTAAAGTATTAGTACGCTAGAATCCCAAAATATTGTAGGGTCATACGACTAATAACAAGATCCAATTGTAGGCTCAAACGCCGGTGAACAAAGCCTGCGCCACAGTGTCGGGTTCAACAAGATGCCGGCGATGCTTGCACAACATACTCCAGCTCTCTAAGTCGGGGAACTCGCTATACCCGAAGTCAGGGCCATGGCGCCAGACAGATGTATCATGTGAGTACTTAGATAACGTGCCCATCATCTATAGATCATGGACCGCCGCCAAGGTGATTAGTGGGTTGTTCCGGATGACCAAGGAATCGCTATGGGGCAAGCTAAACAAGTATTCCATTTCAAGGGTCGAGTTGGTTGCAAAGAAACGCACTAGGTATCATGTGCACATGCCGAAGAATTGGAAGACTCAAATGAATAAGACCTATGTGAAGAAGAATGTCACGCCAATTTTAACATGTTTCCAAAGATAAGAGAATTTTGAAGGACTTTGTGGAGTATGTGAATTTCAAGA